>KZ305132.1:88423-161606 GCA_002738505.1 Aquilegia coerulea | reverse complement strand
TGATCCTTGAGTATGAATTTGCCAACAAGCTCAATGCCCCACGTTCGATCACTATGCAGGAGTCGGTGATCCTACTGACCATATCAAGGGATTCCGGAAATCCCTTCCCCTCATCAAGGAAGATCATCTTCTATGTTTACTGTTCCAGTCCAGCCTCACTGGATCTGCTCTCGACTGGTTTCACCGTTTGAAGCCAGGATCCATCAGCTCGTTTGCCGAGCTCAAAAAGCAGTTCGTCATCTTCTACATCCACAACAAGAAGCGCCCAGTCACCATTGATTCCATCTTCAAAGTCAAGCAGCGGGATGGTGAGTCACTGAGCACTTTCTTTGCTCGTTTTAAATCTGAACTGCATTCAATCCAGGATTTTACAAAGGAACATGAGACCTTTGCAACAATCGCATTCTCTCACGGTCTGATCCAGGGGTCCGACCTACACAAATCTTTAGCTATGAAGTGACCTTCGTCTCTGGACGAGCTGTACCTAAAGGTAGACCGTTACATCAAGCTCGAGAAAGCCCTCATTGGTAGGGAAAAGAATCATGTAGTCGGCAACGTCGAATCTGGCTCCACCAAGCGACCTCGATCAGACAGCAAGAGGTTTAAAGATAAGTTGTTGCCTACTGAGCAGCGAGATTATCACCGGTTCACAAGACCAGCCGGTTATATTTATGAGCGAATCAAGCACAACCATTGGTGCAAGATTCCTACCTTCACACAATTGGAGGATACATCTGGTCGATCGTACTGCAAAGTCCACAAGGTACGGTGTCATCAAACTGATGACTGCCACGTTCTGAAACGCGCTCTTCAAACATGGGCCGATGAAAAAAGGCTCAACAATTGGATCCTTGGAAGACAAGAGGATTCCACAAGCAAGCGGGCGAGGAAGGAATCCAGAACCCCTCCCCGTTCACCAAAGCGAAATCACAGCAAGGCCAGAACGGCCTCCGCAAGTCCAGTCCGCAGCAGAGGGCGTAGCCTCTCCCAACGTCTAGGTCCAACAGGCGACCTACGCGACCAACTCAACAAAAAGGTCGCAAACAAGATCGATAGTGACAGCGAGTCGAAAAGTCATGTAGTATACATGATCTGTGAATCCAGCTCCACCCCTGTGTCCAGAGACAAGAAGAGACGAGTAGAGCATCTTCATCATGTCTACTCGATTACTGGCAAAGCATCTCGCTCCAGCATCCCCATGCGTCAGGAAACTGACATTACTTTCACAGAGGACGATCTCAACAAGGTCGTTACTCCTCACAACGATGCCCTTGTTGTCGAGCTGAGAATAGCCGACTACATCATCAAGAGGGTACTCATAGATCCTGGCGCATCGTGCAACATTCTCATGTACAAAACTTTCAAAGACATGAGGTTGCCCGATTCAGTTCTCATCCCCGATTTCACACCCATCCTAGGCTTCAACAGTTCAAGAGAAGATCCTAAGGGTGAAATTTTGTTGCCCGTCACTGTGGGCCGAAAGGACGATAAGGTCGTCGTCACTGCCAAGTTCAACATCCTCAACATCGCAAGTAAGTATAATGCGATACTGGGTCGAAAATGGATCCATCCCATGAGAGGTGTTCCGTCAACATATCATCAAGTTTTCCACTATCCTGGACCTTATGGGATAATGGAACTTCGAGGCAACCAGAACGCTGCACAAGAATGTCATGGAATTCTTGAAGCTGTGGCGCCTGCAAAGCCATCCACCTCTGGAACCAAGGATGCTGACATCAAAGGGAAGAGCCCGATCTCATCAGAGGCTCGAGAAAGCGATAACAAGTCAAAGAGCCCGCCAAAAGAAAAGACCGAAGCTACCAAATAGCAACTACAGAAGTAGCAAACGAGCTCCCCCAAGCTTAATCTCGGAAGCACTGATCCAGGAGTACGTGTGAACATTGGGTCAGAAGATGACCCGAGATATGTCTATGTAGGTGCAGAGTTAGAAGGAGATAAGTTCCATAACTTTGTAAATTTTCTTTCAACTAATAAAGATGTTTTTGCTTGGTCGTATATCGATATGCCTGGAATAGATCCATCAATTGCATGTCATAAACTGCGCGTCAATCCGAATTATCGACCTGTTAAGCAAAAACCAAGGAGGCTCGCTCCCAAGTTTCACGAAGCAGTCAATGAAGAGATCAACAGACTCAAATAGGTCGGGTTCATCCAGACTGCCTAGCTAACATCGTGCCAGTCTTAAAGAAAAATGGAAAAACAAGAGTCTGCATCGACTTCACAAGCTTGAACAAAGCTTGTCCTAAAGATTCATTCCCACTGCCACGAATCGATAGGTTAGTCGATCAGACATGCGGTTTTGAGCTATTGTCATTCATGGACGCATACTCAGGGTACAACCAGATCCCAATGTACGAACCCGACCAAGAGAAGACCTCTTTTACAACAGAGCAAGGTATTTTCTGCTACAAGGTTATGCCATTTGGCTTAAGGAATGCAGGAGCGACCTATCAGATACTGGTCACCAGAATGTTCGACGACTTGCTAGGTCGAACAATGGAAGTCTACATTGACGATATGCTAGTGAAGAGCAACCAAGAACAAGATCATTTGTACAATCTGGACCAGGCATTCCAAAGATTGAGACAATATAGAATGCGTCTTAATCCAGAAAAGTGTCTGTTCGGGGTTGCATCAGGAAAATTTCTCGGCTATCTAGTCACAAGACGAGGCATTGAAACAAATCCCGACCAGATCAGAGCCCTAATTGACATGCCCAGCCCAAAAACAAAGAAGCAGATCCAAAAACTCAACCGCATGGTATCAGCTCTCAATAGATTCATTTCTAGAGCATCAGATAAATGTCGACCAATGCTTCATATTCTCAAAAAGGGGGCTACATATGAATGGACAGAAGAATGCGAGAAGGCCTTCAACGACCTCAAGGCATACTTATCTACTCCGCCAGTTCTCACAAAGCCTAATGATGGAGATATACTCGGCATCTACCTCGCAACTTCAGATTTTGCGATCAGTGCAGTGCTTTTCAAGGAGGAAAATCAGGTCGAAAGACCAATTTACTTCACAAGCAAAGTCTTACAGCAGGCCGAAATAAGGTACACACCTCTAGAGAAATTAACATTAGCTCTCCTTTATGCTGCATGCAAATTCAGACCTTATTTCCAAGCCCACACTGTCAAAGTAATCACCGACCAGCCATTACGCCACATATTAGAAAAGAAGAACAAAACAGGTCGTATGGCCCGATGGGCAGCCGAACTAGGTGATTACACATTTGAGTTCATCCCACGACAGACCGTCAAAGGCCAGGTCGTTGCAGATTTCTTAGCAGACTATCCAGCAGAAGATATCAATTGGGAACCAGAGCCCGAAACAAGACAAGTCTAGGACAATCCTCCTGACACCTGGCAACTATATGTCGATGGTTCCCACAACTCCAACGGAAGTGGCATAGGTGATGTACTCATTTCCCCTGAGGGTTCACAGCTCGAGAGAGCAACTCGTTTCGACTTCGCGACCTCCAACAACGAGGCCGAATACGAAAATCTAATCAAGGGCATACAAATGGCCATCGACCTACAAGCAGTTCGCCTCAAGGTATACAGTGATTCTCAACTGGTAGTCAATCAGATTACCAATAATTACCAAATCAATGGGGTCAACTTAATCAGGTATGCTACCAAAGCAAAGGAGCTCATCAGCAAGCTCAGTTATTTCACAATCGATCACATACCTAGAGATGACAACAGACACGCTGATTCATTGGCATTCTTAGCATCTAAGATCGAGTCAGACCGACCGCAGGCTCTCACTATAGCAATCAGTACACAGCCCGCATATCTATTCAAAGAAGAAGATGTTCATCAAATCTCTGATCTACTAGAGACAACACCAGCAGACATCCAAGGAACTTGGATGGAACCTTTCATCACTTACCTTCAAACTGGTGTGTTACCATCCAACAAAAAGGAAGCCAGTCAGCTATTACATAAAGTCACTATGTATAAACTTCATGAGGGTAAGCTTTTCAGAAAATCTGCAACCGGTTTATTATTACGGTGTCTGATCCCCAAGTATGGACAAATGATCTTTCAAGAAATCCACGAAGGGGAATGTGGAAACCATTCCGGAGGGCGAACTTTAGCTCATAAAGCAATCTCCCAGGGATACTTCTGGCCAAGAATGAAAGAAGATGCTAAGAAATTTGTGCTGAAGTGTAAAGAATGCCAGCGTTTCGCTGATAACCAACATCAGCATCCCAACGATCTCATCAACATCACTGCTCCATGGCCATTTCACATGTGGGGGCTAGATATCATGGGCCCCTTAATCAAAGAAAAGAAGTCTGAAAAGAGGTTCGTTCTAGTGGCCATTGACTATTTCACCAAATGGGTAGAAGCTGTTGCACTAGCCAACGTTACTCAAGCGGATGTTCAAAGATTCATGTGGGAATACATCATCACAAGATTTGGTCTACCAAAACGGGTAGTCACAGATAATGGCACTCAGTTCGTTGGCAAAAATATCACGGCTTTCTACGACCTATGGAAAATCGAACATCCCAGGTCAACACCTAGATATCCATAAGCCAACGGCCAAGTCGAAGCTGCAAATCGACAGGTTCTAAACAACCTGAAGAAGAAGCTTGAAGATCAACACGATCAATGGCCACATCAGTTGGAAAACATCCTATGGGCTTATAGAACAACCCCTCGTACATCCACAGGGATGTCACCATTCAGTCTGTGCTATGGAGTTGAGGCCGTTATTCCCACCGAGTTAACATTCGGAATGACCAAATCTCTTCTGGTCAACAATCAGGTCTGGTCGTTCGGAATCGATCTCCTCGAAGAACGACGGAACCATGCCGTTATAAAACTCGAGCAATATCAGCAAAGACTAAAGCGAGCTTATAACAAAGGCGTACGACCAAGAACCTTTCAGCCAGGAGAACTAGTCCTAAGGAGAATGTTCCATAACAAAAGGGAGGACGTTATCGGCAAACTCAACGCCAATTGGGAAGGCCCTTACATTATTACCAAGGTCCAAAGCAACGGTTCTTATCGTCTCCAAACACCAGAAGGGGAGATCGTTAAGAACCCATGGAATGCTTATCACTTGAAGAAGTTTTATCAATAAAATGTAAGCATCTATCTATTACATTGCAATATTTAAATTCATTTCTGCCTTCATCTCAGCTCAAACATGAATGGCTCTTAAAGGTCCAATCCCTCGACCTACAAATTATCGAAACTCTAGTCCCTTTGATAATTTTAATTTTGTCAAGTTATAACATTAACACCTTAACTTGGTGCATTGGTCATACCATTCCCACGACCCACGCACAACATAGCTACATTGCATACAACCTCGTGCACCAGCAGGCCCAACACAATGCTTGCTATTTATTGTTTGCGAAACCCATACAAGCAGACAACGCAACAAGAACAGTGATGTAAGGTAAATCATTGAAATTTCCTTTTACTTGATGAGATTCTAACCATTACAGGTAAAACGATCTACTAGTCAAAGCAAAGTTAAACTAAGGCATACAAGAAGAACTGTTTCAGTTCGTCCTGCTTGCAGCCATTCATCTCGTCTACCTGCCTTCTGAACGAGCTACCAGGACTCCCTGGAAACTAGCTGATCAGAACGACTTACTTACAAGCTCATCAAATAAAGTATCAATTACTTTTGTTCATTACAACTTCAAACAAATGACTGTTCACTCGAACTCACAAACTCAGAAGGTTGCTTTGAGGAATGCGCTCTGGAAGTCATGCCAAAGAAGACTTACTGCAAGAAGAAGGAGTGCAAGAAGCAAACTTTGCACAAGGTTACCCAAACTTTGACTGGTACCAAGACTAGTTCACTGCTGCATAGACTGGTCGCCGGAACCATCAATCTCCATACGGCCACTGGCGACCTGGTCAATAGGGCCCGTCAAGGCGTCCTGAGTTGGCACCAAAGCTCCTTCGGCACCACCTCGCGTCTCCTCTCCTTCGGGCGGATCCATTACAGCTTTCTCCAGGCTGTCGCAGTAGGCCTTCCACGCTGCGCCATTCTCTTGGCATGCGTGCTCCCAGTATTCAGCATAAGCCTTAGCAGCAGCAAAATCTTCCCTAACCTGATCCAGCATAACCTTCAACGTCGCGACCTGCGCATCCCTCTCCTTCACCTTGCACTCAGCAACAACAACAACATTCTTCGCCTGCTCGAGCTTCTCGTTGAGATGCTTCAAGTCAATCTCAGCTCGAGCACCAACCTCAGCGACCAGACGCACCTCCTGGAAGCTTGCGTTGAGCTGCAAGTGCATGCAGAGTTTAGACAACAATGACTAAGCAAAAACAAAGAAAATAGGACTCATGATCACACTCACCAAAGACAGCGCCGCGTTTATCTTTGAGCAGGTCACCAACAAAGTCTGCGACTTCACTGCTCGAGCATCAGCATCCAGGACGATACCCTCATTCACAGCCTGGGCAACGCAGGGTCGTCAATAGCACTGTCGTTATCGTACACGACATGCTTCTCCCCACGGACATCCAAATAATCGAACGGCCCAGGGCGAAACTCAGACGATACCCCCTTGCCTTTCTGCAAAGGCCGAGCAGCAGTCTTCCTGGACACAAGAGACATCTCAGGAGTTCTAACAGACTTGGGAGGAGCAGAGGTTGGCAGAGTAGGGCGCTCCATCAGCTTCAGGTTCCCTGAGAACGACCTCTTCTTCCCAGACATGGCAGGCAATTTAGGGAGTGAGGCCGGAGGAGATACGACTGTGGGGCTCGCCACTACCTCACCCTGGCGCGAGCTAACACCAGATCGTTCCTTCTCCGACCTCCGAGAAACACCACCAGCTCGCTCTCTCTCCTCAGGCCTCGAGCTACCACTAGCTCGTTCCTTCTCCCCAGTGCGAGAACTTCCACCAGAACGCCCCGCCTCAGCTTTCTGTACAGAACTCATGTAGGCCTTCTTCAGCGACTTCCTCCTCTCGAGCTCTTCTTCAACTGTTTTCAGACCACCTTTGGGAATAAAATGCTCCCTTAGGTGGGGTAAGAGCTCTATCTTCCGTTTATCACCCAGAAAACCAAAACCGTTCAAAGCGGACTGCAGATCGTTCTTCCTCAACAAGTGATCGTCTCTGATCGCTGCAACAAAGATACAAAATCATCAAGTCCAGAAACAGGAAAATCATCTACCATCCTAAGACTAATAACCAGAAACTTACGAGCATCATTTCTAGTCACATGACGCAACTGGATACTCCCTTCAATAATCGACCCAGTAATCAGCATGGGATCTTTCCACCATGGCTCACTACTTATCGGATAGATCAAAGGCAAACGTTCTGGCCTAACTTGCATGTTATAGCCCACAAAATCGGCCTTCGAAGAACGTTTGAAGCTGAAGTGGTCCAATACATCATTTACAGTAATGTTCCACTTATGCAGCTTGTTGAGGTCATCAATTACCCTCAGGTTTCTCCAGAAATTGCCATTCATTTGGCAAGGAGCTCGACCAATAGCATTCAACAGGTCGACCACCATACGGGACAAAGGCAGCCTCAGCCCAGCTCGGAATTGGGTCAAGGTAAATACAATGGAGAAAGGATTTTTAGGACGGTAATCAGAAGAAAGTAAACGTTCTCCTAAATATCTAATCTCCAAATGCTCAATCGAGCTAAGCCCATACTGCTTCCTAAATGCAATGTGCCTATTTACATACTTTGGGTTCACTACTCTACACAATGAACCGTCGTCTCCTTCCACCATTTCATCATCAGATGTGTCCTGCCCATGAGAACCGCTACTCTGGGGGCTATCAAGGTCCACACCACAAATGGGAGACAAGGTTTCAGACCGAGTCCTTTCAAACTCATACTCCTCACCTCCACCACCACTCAAGTTATCATTCTGAGAGTCACTTGCTCCAGACATCTCTATCAACAAACATAAAAGAAAACAGAAGATGCAAGGAATGAAACAGAAGAAAACTAACCTCACGAGCTCTCAAAGGTCTTCAGATCGCAAGAGAAAAGCGGCAGCAATTCAAATGAATGCGAGATAGGTAAACCCTTCTCAAGAAAACTACAGTTTAAATACTGTAGCACAAGTAATCCCAGCCATCGGTTCGAAACAGGTGAACGACTGAGATCGAGCAGAGAATCCGTATCCATTGCAGTTATTTCCCACTCATAAAACGGTTCGCATCCACCGTCAGATCATTCCACGTGCCATTCATAGATCTACTCCAGCAAGACGTGAGTCAGTTGCCATAACTACACAGTTAACTGCTCGAGGAAATCCCTCCACTTCCCCGTAAGAGCACCATGATTACTACAGGCAACACTGCATGACTGCCACGTGTCCATGTTCAAAAGGCAAACTTCAAATCAGCATCGAACAGAGTCCTTTGTCTTTTCAGCCCGCCTTATACAGCCAACCTAAAAAGAGGGAGCTTATGTAGGGGTACTACATACTCCAACCAATCAAAAGCAGCCACGTGGCACAGTCATTCATCCATCAGGTCGCCACGATCCCGACCTGCTAGTAGCTCGACCACAACGACTCGACCTCATAACCAGCAGCGGCCTGCTAATACACACGTGCTCTTATTCAATGCACATAATATCCTCGACCGTTACATAATTAATTCACAGGGATGATCCTCGCTCGTTACATAATCAATCCTCATTATAATGACGGAGAATCTGCAAGATCCATGATCCACGCCCTTCTACCTTCTATAAGAACAGAACTACGATGGCTTGATCTCTAAGTTCAATCCCCACGAACTAGAGTACGTAGGCAATCTCAATCTCAATCTCAACGAGGTGCAGCCACCCCGATGGTTTTGTACTCTCTTATTAATAATTTTTTTTAATAAGGTGTCTGCAAAACACCAATCTATGAAATCTGAAATCAGCTGACTTTGATATTAGCTTCAGTGACATAATATACACCCGAAATTGGTCCACTGTTACCACCAGAGCTCATGCCAAGCTTGTTATGCATTGCTTGTTGTTGCTGCATCCTTGTGATTGGTTGACCATATAACATATTTGATTGAGCAGTCATGAGCGACTGTTGTGTTATCTGTTGGTGTTGTAGGTAGTGTGCACCAGGTGGTATACCCGCATTAGAGTACTGAGCATGCATATTGGGAGGCCGTGGTTGAGAATCTGTATGTGTTGCGTATATTTCTTGCTTTTATTTTTATCACTCACATTCTGTTCTTCAATTCAAACTACTGTTCACAGATACGTTTTTTTTTTCTTCTTTTCTCTTACTTTGTTTACAGATTTACACCAAAGACAAACGAAGAAATGGAAGAGAGAAAGAGAGAGAGCTATATAGATTATAGAGTAAGAGGGTTAGAGTCATGACTTCGATATTAGCTTTATGTTGCACATAGAAGCACTACATTTTATTGCTTCAATCATTAGTTTTGTTCTCATTTATAATGCTTTCTTCTTTTGTAGGACCAGATTTAAGTGCGTGACAACCTTTATTTTGCTCTACATGAAACATATAGGCTGGTACAGTTTCTGTGGTAATTATTTTTAAAATTTCTTCTATTCTTCTTATTCGGTAGTCCTCATCTGAAGTGTGATATCTTGTATTTGTAGGTTTATAATTGTTTAGCATTCTTGGGCTTCAAGTAGTTTATGTGTATGCTTCAGCTGAATTCGTGTTGGCGTAATACAAGTTTTGAGGTCTTTCGCTAAGTCCTACATGTTTAGCATTAACAAAATGCATTCTTTATCTCTTACTCAATGTATTGATTGTTAAGTGCAACACCTTACCCCAGGTTACACGCCAAAATCATTCGTGGAGTCATAAATAGAATGCAGGTGAACTCCCACTCATGATTTATTTGCTTTTACAATTGAATTTTATATAGGAGCAAACTGTTTTCTTATAAAGGTCTTTCACTTTCTTTTTGCATGTGTTTATAAACTTCATTGTTTTGCATGTTTCATTTGTTGGCTTGTGTTTTCCCTTAACTTATGACACATCAACTTTGGATTCATGTTTCATCAAATATCACCTAAAAAAACTTAGTGTAATCTAGCAGGTAACAGACACCACACATTTTCTTATATACGTAGACTTTGTTATGAAGTTGTCTTGTTTACCTGCTAATCTGTGCATCTCTTCTTGCTAATGAATGGAATAGTAAGGTTTCTTTTTTCTGATTGCATGCACAAAAACTATATTCGTTATTCTGAGTTTGATGGTACCAAATTATTGAATATTTTTTGTTGGATAAGCAAGTAGTTATCAAGAGATTATAACAAGTGCAAATATGTCATTAAAAGAATAGAGCGCTTTTTTAAGCATTGTGCAGTTGTGCTGTTGTTGATGATAACTTGTCATGGTATCCATTTTGTTAAAACTGAAAGTTGAACAACTCCATTTAGATTGTTAGAACTGAAGATGGACAACCAAATGTTTTTATTTTCCATTTATGGAAGTGAACCCATTGGCTCATTAGTATACTCATTGAGTGAGAAATGTACTTATCTTATTATGTTCTTTTTAACATTGAAAAGATAGATACACTTTAAAATACACACTACTATGATCATGATTATCTTATGTATAACTTCATTTGCTAACCTCTAACATAGTATTCTTGCAATTTGAAGTTGGTTTATATTAGGATCTTTTAGGTTTCGTAATCAGTATAATGGTCGAAATAGAAAAGTTTTAATCTATTTTTTTGCTAAAGTTTAAATTTTTTTTTTTTTTTTTGATAACTAATAAGTTTAGATTTTTTATGAACTTATTGTATATTGGTATTGATTTAGGTCTGGTGTATGAATGCAGATGCTAAAGAAAATTGTTGAGAGTCTGATACACACACCTTCCCTGGATGTGAGGTTTGGGAGAGTTGCTCAAGATTCAAGGCTTCAACATGGATGATTTTTTTTTCTTTTAAGTTTGTAAATTTTTTGATATGTATTGATGGTTACTGAACATATTTTAAATGGTGTGTAAAGTATATTATGGCAATACTGTAAATAGTGACATTTTGGGAATTGAAAATAAATAATTTTTTTTTATTTTTTTTTATTTTTTTTTCTTTTTTATTTTAAAACAAATTTTATTGATAAGCTCAACGAATTACACAAAAGTAGAGGACAAACGCGCTACAAACTGCGCGGCAAGTCCTTTTTGGATAGCAAACCCGATTCTCCTAAATACATATTCGTTCGAACCTGCAGTCATCACGTTGCTATCCATTATCTTCTGCACTCTCCTGAGGAGCTCAACTGCTTCTGAGCCTAGCAATCCAAATGTGTCAAATGCAAAGGGGATGAAACTATGTTGGTTAGCCCTACAAGCTCCGTCATATTTCTCCACTTTTGCCGCTGCTCCATTGCTAGCTGCTAGCCTCACCTCAAAAATCCCAGCACTCAGCCCAACCATCGGAGACGCCCCTGTGACATCAACACACGTATGTTTACCTTCAGACCAGTTGTAGACCAGAATATCAGCAGGACGTAATGTCGATCTTCCTTCCTTAGGATCAGTAAGAAAGTTAACAGGAGCCTCCTTCTTAACCTGTACGCCAGCCCGCCAGAACACATCACACAAGATATCTTTAACGTGGTCATGCCTGTACTTGAAGCCGGGGTAATGCTTACAATGGGCCGCATGGTCCCCGAAAGCATCAAGTCTACTCTTCTTGCACACTGGACAAAGCTCACCATCTGAATATAGAGGGATCATCAATCGATAACGAAGAATGGCATGATATTCTACAGGCGTCATGCGTTGTCAAAGCCCTTCCATCGGGATAGCAAGGAGAAAATCTTTGGCATGTTCTGACTGCACACATCCAATCACGGCTTTTTGTCTAGTTGACAACTCAAATTCCCTCTCAAGACCAGAACTAATCTTGTTGTAGTATGCTTCCGCCAAGACATGTTGAGGTCTGAAGGGGACGGTAGCAGTTGGAGCAAGATTACTGAGATCAAAATCAGGTATAGAAAGATGTAAACTAGCAATGGCAGTATCGAAAACATTACCCATAGGTGGAGTGTCACAACCTCGAAGAATGTGGTCTTGGAGATCCTTGGTTTGCGTATGTGAAGCTACGAAAGCAAACTTCATAACATCAGTAGCACAATAGATACCAAGTCCACCCATACGTAATGGGTTATTCTTCAAATTTGGCACGGTTTTAAACTGTGCTAATTTTTGTGCCATATGTCTCTGTTTGAATGTGCCACATGTTTTTGTTGTATGTCACCACGTTTTGAACAAATGCTAAGTCTGACTTATAATTTGGCACGGTTTGCCTTTTTTGGCACGGTTTTTGGTCCGTGCCAAACCGATTTTGGCTCAATTTATAACCGTGCCAAACCGATTTTGGCTCAGTTTATAACCGTACCAAATTGGGATTTCTGGTGTAGTGCCCCTTCGCAAACCACCTGCCGACCCAGGGTGTTACATAATGCTTGTTGGAACTTGGAAGTTTATTCTTTTGTTTGCAAGTGAAGAGGACAACAAAGTGAAGGTCATACTTTATATTATTTGTTTCCAACGGTTATATAATTTAGACCATTGGATGAAGTTCATCAGATCTTGCTATGGGGATGGATAAAGATAGAATTCAGTTTTCTGAGTTTTAAGTTGTGTCATGTGCCAAACACTTAAAAAGGTAATTTGGACATTAAAAAAATATGGATGCCTTGATTCGAGCTAACTGCGTGAACTGACAGTTAAGTAACGATTTTGGGATCCTTTACTAATAAATGAAAGACTCTAAACCACATGCTAACTAGCCATCTTCCAGAGGGACCAAATACAAAATAATCCTAAAAATTATCCTTCCTTTTTCGATTGTATCGCTACCCTCCCTCCCTCCAGTTCAATTCCGTTTAACTGTTGCATTCTAGTGCGCCATAAAACCCCCAGACTTTATGTTTTGCCATTTGCATAGTAAAGTATGGGTGGCGTTTAAGGTGTAAAATTCATATAAAACATGGGAAACACAGTTTTTGTACATGTAGAAGGGAAACAGATGCTTCCAACTTCCGAGTACCATTTAATTAGTGGAAGTGAAAGAAGCAAGACCAGGATCACATTCGAACCTTGACATGTTTTCTTCATTCAAAGAAACCCAAGCTTCTACTCCTTTCCGGCACTTGGTATCCATTAGTATAATGGAATTTTTATATGATTGATTAGCAGAACTTGCCCAGACCGGTTTTCCCCATCCAAAATCAGTTTCATAGAAGGACAACCTGCACCAACTGCTAAATATATAAAGTTCAGCTTTGCCTTTGATATATGGTCCACACGCCTCATAGAAAGAACTAAGAGCCGCCAGAAATCCATCAGTACTTTGATAAACTTTAACGTACTCACTGTCAACTTTGCGTATAGCCTCCCGCAACTGAGCCACCAAACAGTGTAAATCTCTGGAGTTTTCGGGTGTTGATATTGCGCGCGTACTAGTCACGATATTTCCAAACGTAAGATCAGATAGATGTGGAACCATTCTTCTGCGAAGATTCATGGCAATCGCTGCCATAGATGCTGACTTCTCTGAGTCTGCTCCCATTCCTATGGCAGACCTCCATATGAGTGCGCAAACTGCCTCTACCCGTGTCGGGTTATCGACATATAAGTTGTTTGAACATCTAGCTCTTAGAGAAGCTAGATTCGAAGCATCAAAAACAAATCTCTTGGTCACAAACTTTTGTATTGGACTTTCATTCGGAAGAGCAAAAGATGCTATGTCTGATTTATTAGGAGGAAACAGGGATGTAAAGTCTATTTGTGGTTTAGGAGTTTGATTGTCACCCTTTGTAAGGGATGCCCAGCTCTTCAGGAATAAACTAAAAGAAGATGCATCTCCGGCTTTATGCGATATGCTGACACCAAGTGCCATTCCTCCACAATCAAAATTGTTTACTTGAATGGACAGCAATGCTTTTGGACCCAATACATAAAGGTCATCTGACCTTGGAAGTAGTTGATCTAGCTCGTCAGGGACAGGATTGTTAAGAACTAGGGAGAGATCACCGGACACTCGAGCTTCAAAAAAGTTAATACCCTCATCGTTACAATCAATAGAATAATTGTCACTAATCCTTCCACCCAAAGGGTAGAAGTGAGTTAAGATCTCTGACAGTGATTTCTTCAAATGATCAGTTTTCTTTTGCATATATTCGACTTTGGTGTTGTCATTAGCCGAGTAAAACAAAATGATAGGTACATAAATGGAAGCTGTGCACTGATCTAAGAGTGAGAGTTTTAAGGTTTTAAGGTGATCTGGTGTTGGAGAAGATGGTTTGATGACTTCTTTGGAAATGACCTTAACATTAAGCTTCATTTTCAGCACCTGGAGAACACCTAGAGAAATTGTATCGGTGAGCTACATAGTAATGCTCATTCCTGTACATATATATACTGAGAGAAAGACTCAATCAAGAAATGAAATACAGTGTAACCCCTGTAATTTAATAGTTTGGAATTGGTAAAGTAATTAATCAATAAATTAATAATTTATTAATTTATCAAATTATTTATATTTTATATGTGTAGTCTACTTGTGTGTTGGTGTGTACACCCAATCACAAAACGCCATGTGGCAATAATAATATAACTTATATATGGGTTTAGTTAACCATAGTGGGTTTGATTGGTTACCCAATCACTTTATAGACACGTGGCATCTTATGATTGGATGTACACACCCACATACAAGTAGGCTACACATATAAATTTTTTTTGTTACTTATATACATTGGTTTTAGCAGAGAATTTTATACATACGGGAGTTATACTGTAGTTGCCTAGTTGGAATAAACAAATTATTTTTTTCCATAATGAATAAACAAATTATTGATGATGCTCATTATTACCACCTCCACACATAATCACATTTGCTGATGTGCAAGTAAGACTTCTTGCAGTGTTGCCATCATGCATCACCAGTGGCAAGTGACAACTACTCTTTCATTGCAAAAAAAAAAAAAAAAATGACAAATACTCAGAAAGTCAGAATAACAAAGTCAAAATACGGATTAATAGCAAAATAAAAAATTATATAACGTTGCTAATAATTTAGCCAATTGTCTTAATTTAAGAGTCTAAGTATGAACTCACTATACTTCATCAGTATAATACGAATTCCAAATATGGATTTAATTTATAGCAACAAAAAAACTAAATAAACAGTGCTAACAAATAACAATTAACACAGTTGGGAATAACAATCTTGTGCATTGAATTGGAAGCAATACACAAAGGAGTGCGACTCGCCAAGGAGGGAATCAAGAAGGTTTTTGTTGGTGCCGATTCCAAACAAGCAATTGACTGCAATTGGTTTCAGAGATTCAATCAACAAAGCAAGGATTTAAACAAATAAACTTTATACATGTCTTCAAAGAAAGCAACAGAGCTGCAGACGGGCTTGCAGCCTTAGGGGATAGTAATGAACCAGGGAGTGTATATTGTAATTCTTTTCCCAAAGAATTGAGTGTAATCCTAGCACAGGATGCTAGTGATATAATTTACACTAGGTCTTAGAAATGGTATTCCACTTGTATTTGTAACAATTCTATTTTACGATATAAACTGGTAGGGGTCTGTCTTACCCCAAATTGCTCAATGAAAAAAATTAAAAAAATAAACCCAGTTGTCTGATTTTAGAAGTTAAAGCATGAAACCTGTAAGTACCATACCTAGTGCGCCTACGTGGAATGACAAGAGAACGCGGTCTAGAAGAAAACAACAAGAGACAAAGAGCACTAGAATATACTCCCTCCGTCCCAAATTATAAGTACATTATGCTTTTTTTGGCTGTCCTAAAATATATGTCACTTTTCATATTTAAATAAGTTAATTTGTTCTTTTGCTTATATTATCGTTGCTCTTTTGCCTATAATTTAGAACCGTGATACGGTGCAGACCGACGTTAAGGGAAGAGAGAGCAAGAGAGAAAATAAGAGAGATTTCAAAAAACAAAAAAAAAGGCGGACAGACAGAAAATTAAAAAGAGAAAAAAAGGGACAAACACAAGTTTGATCAGTTCCACCTGACTCTAAATGGACCACCTAACGTCGGTCGATTACACATTAAATGAGTAAAAAATTATTATTATAATTAATATTAAATAAGAATAAAGTAGAAAATTTAGTTAGTAGAGAAACCAATAAATGATGTTCCCTTAATAAGTTGGATTTTATATAATGTACTTATAATTTGGGACGGATGGAGTACATGGGAACCTTCTAGAGCCTCACGGGCTCAGCACGTGGAGCTATTTGTTCAACACCTAGTAAAGAATACAATTAACGAGGAGACTAAGCCGCGTAGATAGCAGAATAGCCTTGGGATCAAGGTAGTTATCTAAGGGATCAAGGTAGTTATCTAAGGATGGAGTACATGGGAACCTTCTAGAGCCTCACGGGCTCAGCACGTGGAGCTATTTGTTCAACACCTAGTAAAGAATACAATTAAGGAGGAGACTAAGCCGCGTAGATAGCAGAATAGCCTTGGGATCAAGGTAGTTATCTAAGGGATACAAGGGAACATTGTGAAGGCTATATAAAGATAATGTAGGGAAACCATATAAGGTAACAAATTCATGCTAGAACTTTACTCTCTTACCCTCTGCCTCCATTGTTACTGGCTAAAACATTGGAGATTCTTCCACCGGCACAAATCCGGTGGTATTTTTGTATGTGATCGTGCTAGGAACTGTAAATCTAAGCACTCAACCTCAATCTAAGGCTAAGCTACTTAGGGAGCTTACATTTAACGCTAGAAGAAGGGCTTTGGTTTATTTTTTAGATTGAAAAAAAAAAAAAAAAATCTCAGCTCTAGGGTTTAGAGAATGGTTGTGAAGAGAGTAGAAGAGGAGATGGTGATACAAACGAGATTTGCAACATACTTAGATGGTGGAGGAAGCAGTGGAGCTTTGCAAACAAATCTACAACCTAGGGTTCAGGAGGCTGATGAAGAAACTTAGAGGCTGAGGGAGGAAAATGAAATGCTAAGAGGGCAGTTGAATAAGAGAGAGGAGTTGGATAGACAGAATATCGAAAGGGAAGAGAATGAAGCAATAAGAAATGAAAATGAGAGAAGAACAACTAAGGGGGGTAACACAAGGAGCAGGTGAAGGTCCTAGGCAGCGAGTTCAACTGCCAATTAAGAAATGAAGATGTGGAGGATTCAAGTGAATGCAGAGTCAGAATTCGAGATCTAGACCCGAGGGAGAGGCTTAATTAAGAGGAAATTCCAGCTGATAACCAATATACTAGGCTCTTTGACATGATTTGCAAGGTTCGTGAGGACATGAAGGCACAAAACAAAGGAAAGAATATTGAAGTGACTCGATCAAGATCTGGAACGAGTAGAAAACGACCATTAGCGGACATATGATGTCTTCATGGATTTCCAAGTAAGTTTCAATCTCCAAAGTTTCATGAATATGATGGAACTACTGATCCTGTGCAGCATTTGAATCACTTCAAACAAAAGATTGCTGTTTCGGAAGGAATTCAGTATGACGAAATGTTGTGTCAATTATTTCCAAGTAGCCTCAAAGATAATGCCACAAATTAGTATTTAAGCTTCTCTCCTAGGAGTATATCAATCTTTGCGAAGTTAAGCGAGACCTTCGTGAAGCATTACGTTCGACATCGCATCATTGTTTGATTTGGAACAATCACCATGAGATTCAGTTAGAAAATTCATCACCAACTTCAATCTAAGGACAGATGGCGGAGTGGACGAGAAGACGTCAGTGGTTGCATTTCAGGATGGAATCAACAAGAAGTCACCTGCTCATGATTTTATTGTGTCCTCGCGGATTGGTCATTGGATGAATTGTTTTAGAAGACAGAAAAATACATCAGACTAGAAGACATATAGCTTTTCATCGGGCACCAAATACTACCACAGTTACAGTGAAAGTCATAAATGAGATGAGAAAGAAAGTAGCAAGCAGTTCACGGAATGATAGTCCACCAAGGGAGTCAGGTACCAGGAGAAACCGTGACGGAGAAAGGGGGTCTTATAAGAGAGACAAACGTGATGATAGAGAATCACCACCAAGAAAGCTTACTCCACCAAAGTCGTTGCCCCAATTGAACATGTCGCTTGAACAAACGGTAAAAAAAAAAATATAAGAGGAAGGAAGTATTTCCAAAACCATCCATATGGTGTAAAACTGTGAGAGGTAAACCATTCTGAATTTCATCAAACTTATAATCATCCTACTGACGATTGTTATAAGTTTAAATATTTAATCTAGTAATTGATTGATGAGGGTCACTTGAAAAAGTTGATTGTTGACCAAAACAGGGAAACCGAGAGGTCGAATAAATTTATATATCCCTTTTGTGTGCAAATAACTATACTAATTAAATAAAACTAGCAAAGTGATAAACACCGAGTATCAATCCACTTTTCGAAGAATTAGGTTGCTAATCTGACAATGCAATCAACTTAAGAAAACTATAATGATGATGTCGTTTTGATGAAAAAGGAATAATAATATAAATATTTTGAAATTGGTTTTGTTGGAATTTTGGAAAAATAATTATAACTAATAACTTAAATAAACGAAACTAAATAAAAACAAATAAATTTGGGGCTTGTGAATATGAGATGAATATGGGGATCAATTAATCATCCTAGACAAATTTATAATCTTATCAATGTATCCAATTTCCATGCAACTAACTATCTCTAACTTTATGCCATAGTTAAAGCATCTCTAATGGGTGTCCCAAATATTGCCGACACATGGGACAATTTAGCCGACACGTAGGTGCCACCTACTTTCCTATCACTTTTTTTTACACGTCTCCTATACCTATATCAGGGGTAACCCTAACGCAAAACCTTTTTTTTTTCTAAATTTTATCTTCCACGCTGGTTGGACCAGCGTGGAATGTTTTTTCCCTTATCTTCCTGTTCCACGTTGGTTCAACCAGCGTGGAAGTTATGCGCCTTCGCACACGGGCTGGCTTTGATGGCGGACTGGACTGGACTGGACTGGACTTGGTCTGGTTTTTCCCGCCACTTCTCATTTCCCTCCCATTCTTTCCCTGCATTTCTCATTTCCCTCCCATTTTCCCCTCTATTTCTCATTTCCCTCCCATTTTTCCCTCCATTTCTCATTTCCCTCCCATTTTTCCCTCCATTTCTCATTTCCTTTAAATACGTTTCCCCTCCATTTCATTCATTCACTCAAATAGTAAAACTCTTTTCATCATAGATTTTTGTGCACTCCTTCTCTCCAATGAATTCTTACGACCGACATCTTGAAATTCTGAACCAACAATGCCAATTGCTTATGGACTCATCTGATGATGAAGATCTTAGCACAAGGCATATCATTCGCCTGCTTCCAGCTATTTCGACTTCTTTGGAAGAAGAAGAAAATGTAGAAAACATACCAAGATGGGGAGGTTCTAAATTTGGTCGAGCAACTAACAGGCGTGACCATGTTCAATCACACAACATGCTTATCAACCATTATTTTGCAGCCCAACCTGTTTTTGGTGCAAAACTTTTTCGACGTCGTTATCGTATGAGGCAGAATGTTTTTTTGAAGCTGTATAACGCAGTTGTTGAAAAGAATGATTATTTTCACCAGAAATACGATGCTCTAGGTGTTCCTGGACCTTCTGGCCTAATTAAAGCGACATGTGCACTTCGCCTTCTCTGTTATGGGTGTCCAGCTGATTCTCTTGATGAGTCAATCAAAATAGGTGAGCAAACTGCACTCAATTCTCTGAAGCATTTTTCTCAAACTGTTGTCGACATTTTTGAGAACGAGTATTTGAGGACACCCACTCCAGCTGATGTTGAACGTCTGCTTGCTAAAGGAGCTCAGCAAGGGTTTCCAGGTATGTTGGGATCCATTGATTATATGCATTGGATTTGGAAGAACTGTCCTACAGCAGAACATGGGCAACATATGGGACACCATAAGAAAGCTACTGTTATTTTAGAAGCTGTTGCAGATCATGAGCTTTGGATATGGCACGCCTTTTTTGGAACGGCAGGTAGTTGCAACGATCTCAATGTCTTAGAAAACTCTCATGTTATTGATGATATGGTAAATGGCAGATCGCCTCCTTGCAACTACCAGGTGAATGGGAATCATTATAATATGGGATACTATCTTTCTGATGGTATCTACCCACAGTGGGCTACTCTTATTCAAACAGAGAGCTTTCCAGGGACGCGAAAGAAGAAAGTGTTTGCCAAAGCCCAAGAAGCTGTCAGAAAAGATGTTGAGCGTGCATTTGGTGTTTTGCAGGCTAGATTTGCCATGGTTGCAAGACCAGCACGTACCTGGAACAAAGCACAACTTGGTATATTTATGAAGGCATGTTTGATAATGCATAACATGATTATTGAAGATGAGAGGGATTTTGTTCTTCCAAAGTGGAAGCCCCCTCGTGATGAGCCTCCATTACCTGTAATAGTGGAGTTACAATCAAACGATGTGGATGAGGTTAGAGACATGCTTCATCGCATTTGTGCTGTAAGAAGTGGCCCTGCACATGACTTATTGAAGCATGATTTGATCGAGCATATATGGCATCGTCATGGAGGCAATGAAGATTTGGACTGAATTGTTGTAGTAGTTTATGTTTGAGTTTGTGTTTGATTTTGAATTTGTGTTGTGTTTGAAAAGATGATCTTAATGTTATATTAAGAAATTTCATGTTTTATATTTGTGTTGTGTTTGAAAAGATGATCTTAATGTTATATTAAGAAATTTCATGTTTTATAATTGCTAATAGTACAAAACATATAAAACTAAGGCCTATAACCTCCACTAGGCCCATAAGCTCCATTAGTCCCATAAGCTCCATTAGGCCCATAACCTCCACTAGGCCCAAAATCATCTGGCGCATAAGGCCTATAACCAAAAGGTACAAAACCAGTAGGCCTACTAGGAATACCTTGCTGAAAACTAGTAGGAGCAAATGGAGTACCCGTAAAATCATTCTGTGAGGAAGGTCCATTTGGATCGTCTGGGGATGTAGTCCACGTAGGAGAGAAGTCATTGATCTGTTTGTGACGCCTATCAAAGATTGCTTTCTGCATCTCTTCAAAGTATTGTTTGCGGATAGGGTTAGCAATTTTTTCTGTGTCTATCATCATGATATTGGATTCTCTTTCTACTCTTCTTTCTTCATTTAGTCGTGCCTTTTCTTCTTCCATCTGCTAGTACATTTTCATCTTCAACTCCCAATTGAGTTGTTTTAGAGCCAACTCTGCGGACGTTGTTTCATTTACCTTTGTCAGTTGAGCTGCGTACTCGGCCCTAGAAGAACTAACATCTCCCCCTGAAGTAGATGATTGTCGTGCTAGCTTTCTTTTTTCTTTGGCAGCTTTTCTTCCAGTTGGTTGCGCTGGTGGTGGTACTGGACCATCCCCAATGTTGAGAAAAACATTTGGTGTAACCCCAACATTAGTTGTACCTTCTGGAAATTCATTTGGGGAGTCATCATCACTGAGATGGATGTTCTGTTGGCTACGAGCATTTGAAGCTGGAGTATCATCGCCCAGATTGATGTTCTGCATGTTCCGAACATTTGAAGTTGGAGTGTCGTTTGAAGCACCAGTAAACTCCGAGTCTGTGTTTGATTTCTGCTTCTTAGATGCATTCTCTCTTTGAATAGTCGTAGGGGTTCTTGCTGAAGCATAATCCATCCACTTTGCAGAAGTGTGCAAATATTCATAGCAATGCCCAAATTTAAATGGTTCCCCTTCCACAGTTTGGTAGACTGAACGAGCAGTTGTCCACTAAAAAAATATAATTCAAAAAAAATAATTAAGAAATAAACTATTTATGAATTAAAAATATTAGAATTAAAAACATAGAACCCTAAAAATTAAAGTTAAAAATATACCTTGTCTTCCTGATTGGTTCCAGATCTATTTATGCGGACTTCTCGATTAATATGACACAAAAATTTGGTACAATCAGGACTTATTTTCGCCCATTTCGAGATAATTGAATCGAGCGACCTTTTCTTCGGATTTCCATTAGAGAGTAGAACAAATTCTTCCCAAACTTTGTCCCAAAATGCCTGTTTGGGTTGACCAGCGCCGACGACAGCATCTTCAGAAATTTTCACCTAAGCTTTACATAAAGCAATATCTTCTGCTTTACTAAAATTAGACGTTCGTGGCGCCATGTTTGAGAAAAGAGTTCTGATGAAGAAAAGAGTTTTGATGAAGTTTGAAGAAAAGAGTTCTGATGAAGAAAAGAGTATTGATGAAGAGTTTATATAGATGTCGAAATTATATCCGTTGAAATTATATCCGTTCGAGATTATAGCCGTTGATGGTAGCCGTTGTGGATACAGCCGTTCGTTCCAAGCTGGTTAAACTGGCGTGTAACAAATAAATTTGTTGGAAATAGTTCCACGCTGGTTAGACCTACGTGGAATTAAAAAAAAAAAAAAAAGGTTCCACGCCGGTTTGACCAGCGTGGAATTAAAAAAATAATAATAAAAAAGTTACACGCTTGTTGAACCAGCGTGGAAGATGTTATTTTTGCCATTTCCTATAATCCTATCTCTGGTTCGATTTTGGACGAAGTTTTAGCAGACCGGCCCACCACATCCTACGTGGATAGCCGGCTGCTAAAAATATAGAAGACGCGTTAGGGTCATGATTTTTTAGGAATTCCTAAATTATAGGTTTTAGGAGACCCATTAGAGATGCTCTTAGTAGTGAGTTTTCTCTCTCTCGATGCAACTTACTCACCTTAAGTTACACTAAAGTCATTGCAGAGATCGAATTCTTCTAGTATAAACTTAAGGGCCTCAAAACCTTAAATAATGACCCTTAACCTACCCCTCGGTATAGTCGATAGCAAGAAAAACTTTATTATTTAACAAAATATATAGAATTAGCTTATTTTCCCTCTCTCGATGCCAAAATAAACTAACTAAGCACATGAGGTATTGAAAAGTCTCTACACATGTAAAAAGATCTCTCTTTTATTATAATTAAGAACTAGAGTGAAATTATTCTAAGGTGATCAATCTTAAAACAATACCTTTTCATGCATGAGAATCAAATACATATCAAAAATCATAAATTCTTCTTGTAGGCTTGTTCATCCTATGTAGAGATTAGTTGAACATGGAGATGGATGATGATAACATGATTGTAGAGAAAGATGAAGAAATGATTATACTAGAATATGGAAATATGAAAATATAAATTGCATATATTAATTAAAAACATATATGAAAGTAATACCACAAGCATGAAAAATCTTCTTCTTCTTCTTAATGAAAACTAGATCTAGGATTGGGTAATATCCCAAAAAAGCCCCATGTTTAGGTGCCTCTTCCCCAATAGGCCCTGACATGGGGGCTATTTTCTCAAACAAGCCCCCTGACCCACCACATTACCTTTTAGCAATTTTTGTGAGACCATTATACCCTTCATACTAAAAACAAAAGAAAAAAAACATAATAAGACAAATAAAAAAAGACAAAAACAAATTTTTTAATATTAATTAATATTTTTTGTTTTATTATTTATAACTTGTATATCTTTTAATTAAGAAAGTAAAAATCAATATGATGTATATGGTTGGAAAGATCTCGACGAGATCTATCTAACAAGATCCCACATGGGTATGAAAAAGGGAAAAAAAAATGTGTTTTTTATTTTTTCGATAATTTTCTCTCTATATACTGTAAGGGTCTTATCCGCTAAAACATTGATTGTTGTTCTCTAAACAATATACCTTTATCCTCTAAACAAGCTATTGTATCAACTTAACATGCAAATTTATTAAATTACAATATTTTTTTTGATAAAAAGTATGTCTCTTCTTCTCTTTCTGAATCAAACAACATTATATTCACACCCAAAGGTAGGATATACATCGCCTGATCAGCATGTACAAAGACTGTACACCGTTAGGTAAAAAACCAAAACAACTCTCTACACCTAGCTCCTGAGCATAACAGGCCACTCAAAGGCAGAGAAGAGAAAAGAAAGAAACAGGGGGGCACAAAACATCCCCAAATATCCAATACAGCTGAGTTACCACTGTTCCTGTAGAGCATATGCCCACCTGGTCAACAGATCCCTAAAGCTAATGTCACCCCTTAATGCTAAAGTATCTTTATTAAATTATATTATATATTGAAAAGTTTTGAAAGGTAGATTAAAACTAGTTATCAAAGTATATTGGTCATGGTTTTATATGTATTACTTGGATTTTGTTGAAAACAAGAAGACATGAGTGTTTAAATAAAGAAAGACTATTAGTTTCAATGATGGTTAGAGAGCACTCGAGTCTGTGGCTCAATGGTTGCATCCATCTCACAAAGTGGAGAGATCGTTGGTTCAAAACATGCTAGTAAACTGATTGTTTAATATAAGTTTCTTCATGTAATTTAAAGGGGTAAGGGGTGCCCTCAACCCCGTTTGCCAAAAATAAATTAAAATAATGATTAGAGATTTGAGCTATTATATTGTTTTGGTGTGAGGGATAGGAAGGGAGAATGGAGTACAAATTTAACGAGATTATTGACATTGCACCATGCAAAAGAAGGAATTTATGTTTAGTCTGGATTATGTTCTTTTTCTTTTTTCTTATGGTTTGAGATGTAACCTAAAAAACAATATATAGACTGGGTTATGTTCTTTTATGAAGTTTTTTGTGAAGTTAACTATACATTAAACATTTTTATGAACTTTTCATAGCAATACAAATTTTTTTTCTTTTTTTTTCCTGTACTATAAGGATTTTGTCCTCAGTTGAGACATCGAACTCATGCATCAAATTACAGACTATAATTCACATATATTAATAATATGGAATGGATATCATGCCTTTGTAATTTACATAACAACAAACAACAATTTAGAGGATATTGCTTTGGTGTTAGAAGACAAGAAGATATATGTTAGAGGACAAAAATAAAAACTCCTGAATTTGATAGTAATGTGTGATTTTTTTAGATTTTTAGAGTAATTTTGAAAAACCTTTGAAATCATAAGGAGTTTTTTCTCGAAACCCAACTTCTCGATAAAAAAAAAATATGAAATTTTGAATTTTTTATAAATATTTGAATTTTTATAAAAAAATTAAATTTTTAAATTTAAAATTTTATAGTCATGTGGGATCTAGTTTGAAAGATCTCGTCGAGACCTTTCCAACCATATAAACCATGTTGATTTTCGATTTCTAAAACACAACTTATAATATTTTCAAATGTTAAAACCAAAAAGTTATATACCAACTGAGGTTGAGATTAGAAGATAGAATACAAGGGTAATTTTGACCTACTAAAAAATATGATCTAGTCAAAGGGCTTGTTTGAGAAGATGATCCCATGTCAGGGCCTATTGGGGAAGAGGCACCTAAACATGGGGCTTTTTTGGGATATTACCCTCTAGGATTTGATCCTTTAATTGTGTGGTGAAGCATACTCCAAAACGTGGAGACACTTAGGGGCTGTTTGTTTTTTTTGGGTCCCTCTTATAAGAGGTTGCCTCTTTTAAGAGGTATGTCTTGTAAGAGGTTGCCTCTTATAAGAGGTACATGAAAATCGTTTGTTTTTGCCTCTTGCAAGAGCCTATAAGAGCCAAGGTGTTTGTTTTTAAAACATCTTATAAGAGGCAAACTTTACAATTTTATCCTTTTTTTTCTATTAATAAATTTTTATTATTCTATTTTAATTAATGTGAAATTAATTAAATTAAAACTACAAGTTATGAATTGAATGTATTAGAACAAGATCTTATATAATGGTAAGAAGGAAAAATGAGAAAATACGGATATAGATTACAATAAACCATTTTATAAGATTTTAAAACGAAGAAAAAAATTAAAAAAAAAATTATTTTTTTAGCTTAGGAAGAAGAAAGTTTCATAAATGTAAAAGGATAGAAAAATATGTGAAAGAGAGAGAAAGAGAAGAATGGTGTAAGGAATTTTATGTTTAAGGACTAGGGATAAGAATAAGTTATAAAGACCATGGGTAGGATAGGTATTTTGAAAGTGTCTACCTCTTATAAGAGGCTAATAGCAAGGTCATTGCCACTACCAAAAATCAGCCTCTTATAAGAGGCAAACCTCTAGTAACATCTTATAAGAGGTGAAAAACAAACACCTCATTCTAGTGGTCCACCTCTTAATAGAGGCTCTAGTAAATTCAACCTCTTATAAGAGGTAAAAACAAACACCACCTTAGCTTATATACATCAAGACTCATATTTGCACTAAAAATTTAGAAAAGACGTGAAAAGGTTTTAAAATTAGGTTTAGAACACTTTGGGCAACTTTTTGAGCGTGAAACCTTTCTCGATGGGGTTTTGAATTATTTAGAAACTATCCATAAAGAGACCCTGCCTCTATCTGACAAAATAGCAACTCGCTTCCAGCTGGTTCCCAAGGCATACCAGCTCATTTCCCGCTAGTTGGTCTTCCTGACTGCACTCTGTCTTGACTTTGGCTATCTGTTTGATTGCTTTATTTTTTTGGTTAACATTTTTCTTTTATATAAAAAACAAAGAAAAAACTGGGTCCCCAAGAGCATGGTCTTGAAGGGATTAATTACAAGAACGAGGCTCACCCTTCAAAAGGGATAAGCTAGAAGAACATGGCTACAGGGACCAGAACACATTTGCTTATTTCTCCAATGTTCGATGATGGCTATCTTCATTGACCTCCCAATTTACGAGGTTAAAATTTTCGTTCAAGGTTTTCTTCGGCCTGTGAATTTTAAGTACCAGTTGAGAGCTTTCCAATCATATATAGAACTCCCAAATGGGAATTCTGTATCATACTTTTTTGTAAGCTAAAAAATGCCATTTTTTTGCAGTTTTTCTTCTTCTTTTCCTTCATATTTTTATTTCTTGATATTTTTTACCTGAAATAATGTAAAACTAACAAAACCACGCATATCATATCACTTTATAGGTTAACCTGGGACAATTATGCATATTTAAGAGTGTAAATAAGCACTTTTGGGCAGTTATCACCAAACATAGCTTGCCATAAGATGAATGTAGATTCAAGTTTCAGACCAGTGACTCAGAAAGTGAGAACAATAAAACAAGCACTAGGAGAGGCGGTAAACGCAGAAATTGAAAAAAATGAAAAGAGCAGGAATAGTAAAAGAGGTGCAGTATCAAGAATGGGTAGCTAACATAGTGGTGGTACCTAAGAAGAATGGTAAAGTAAGAGTCTGTATTGACTTCACCAACTTAAACAAACCGTGTCGGAAGGACATGTACGTCAAGCCAAGAGTAGATCAATTAGTGGACAGAACTGCATGATGGTATGAATTTCTTTCATTCATGGATGGCTATTTAGGCTACAATCAGATTCCACTTTACGAACCAGATCAGTAAAAGACCGCCTTCTATGCTGGTAAGAGAACATTATATTCACTGAACCCCAAGTCATCAAGGTTAATTGAAAACTTAACACCACTAAAGTCTGGCTGATCTGAAGCTCCATGAAATTATCCTCACCGCGGATAACAGGTTTATCTGGAAGATCGGTGGAACCGCCTTCTTCCTCAGGCCGCGATTCCTTGCGACCAAATTGCTTGGATCGAGCCAGTGGTGATTATGGTAATTCTTCAAATGAATATGACTCACCTTGAGTAGGCTGAAAGTCAGACAATTCGGAAGATGGAGCTGGATCAGAATTAAAAGGAGAGACTCTGACAAGTTTCTAAAGCATTAAAGTAGATAAAAAGGAGAAAACTGCTAAGATACTTTTTTTTTTTTGCTTTTTCTTCAATGGGGAAGCAGATGAAGGCTTGGATGAACGACAAGTAGCTTAGAAGGAGAAATGATCTTGGCGGCACGATCACGCTTTAAAGACAAAATATTTTGGAGAGGAATGTGGTCAGTGTCCTTTTCATTATCTGAAGGAACCTTTATGACAAGAGCCTTGGACTTCCTTTTTTGTTGAGGGGGTGGCGGAGGAGCTAGAGCCGTGGAGGACTTACCCTTTCTGTCTTTAAGGTAATCTTTGTGAAAGTAGACCAGCAGAACGAAATCCCTGAGATTGAGCTCCTTGACAACGGAGTTGTCATTTTTCTTGGATTTTGTGAGAGCTTCAATAGTTGAATAACCGCCAGGGCCAAGGCCATTCAAGGGTTCCCAAGGAGCATCAGCCCGTGGTTTAATTGATTTTCCATCTCCATAGATCTCTGACAACAGACAAAAGGAAAAATGGTAAGTCAGAACGCATAAAAACACGTATGCAGACAAAAAATTTAAGGTCAAAGAAAAGAAACCTTCAGTATTAAACTGCCAATACTTTAGGGGTTTCTTAATGTCAAGGCCTTCGCTACCAAAGTTTCCACTTATAATGACTGGGAAATTAGGCCAGCCTTTGTCACTCTCAACCAATTTTTGTATAATGGATTTCCTACCATTGCGTTTGACAAAGTAATAATAGTCTTCACCACACTTGTCATCACAAGCTCTCACATAGTAACACAGACGTATGTCTTGAAGGGTAACAATATGGTTACCCTAACCATTCATTTGGTCCATAGCCCTCATAATTTGCCAGAGGTTGCCTATGCATTGACCAAGGGCGAGTTTATCGAAATTAAGAACACCAGGACCAGTTTAGAAAAAGGAAACCGGCAACCGTAAGCAATTTGGTGAGATGTAACCATGATTGCATCTTGTTTCTTAAAATTGTGGTGTGCAAACCGTAATGCCTTCTTATAGTGAGAAATTTTGACATCGGCATGGATGTCGTAATAATGGCGAAAAAGATCTAGATTAGGCTTGTGTTCATAGGTGGTGGGATCCTGTATATCTAAATAGTAAGTTGAGTGAGAAGGCTCAGTGGCTTGCTGGGCCTGGGCACCGCCATCCCTTGGGGAAGCCTCCCCTAGACTTGGTCCTTTAGGTGTATTTTCTTCCGTTTGCTTGAGGAGCACTCATTGATACCGTAAACCAATAGTAAAATAAGAAGAAAAATTGGGGGTGCCGAGGTAGGGTCCTAAAACATAAAAGAAATGGAATTCAAATTTAGAGATCTAAGATTGTATTAAGGTTTATTTCTAATCCATTGTAATAACTTTAGAGTGATAGATCGACAATTGTAAACAGTTGCAAAACCAATTAGAAATATAAAAAAAAAAAGGATGGAGATTTAGGTTCATTTAGGTTTAAATTTTAAATCGAATCTAGACACTCAAGACAAAATTTTGTATTATTGATGAGTATTTCTAATAAATGACTAAATGGCAGGAATGGAAATATAGAGAAGAAGAACAATTGAGGAGAAAAAGAAAAGATAACTAACTTGGAATAGAAAGCACTGGAGAAAGTAGAAGAAGCCGTCGACGCCGAAAAATGGGATAGCAGCAAAAGAGCAGACACACAACCAGATGACGATGAGGATGAAGAAGTTGAGAGAAATTGAGCTGAACAAAGTAGAAGTGGAAGAAATAGAAATGGTTTAAGTCTTGTTTAAATAGAGTCAGTACGTATGGGAGATAGAGGTGAAAAAAAGATTAATGATGGTCGGGACAAGGCGTGGGGATTTGAGATGACCGTAGTAATTATCATAATGAGACTTGGGAAAACTATATAGAAGCACGTGGGTGAGAGCCAAGGCATTCAAGACACGTGGAGAAGACGTGTTGAGAGAATTCAAGGAGTCAGACGCGGAAAGCACGTGAAAGTGGAAAAGACGAAATCATGTGATTATTTCGCGGGAACCATATAAAGCCACGTAGGATCAGACTTCTGTACAGTCATCTACATGTAAGGTAAATCCATGATCATGGATGACGGCCAGAGGAGGGCCGATGTATGTAACATACCTAGTACGCCTATGTGGAATGATGAGAGAAGACGGTAAAGAGGAAGACAACAAGAGACGTAGAGCACTAGAATATACATGGGAACCTTCTAGAGCCTCACGGGCTCAGCACGTCGAACTAGCTCTTCAACACCTAACATAGAATATAAGGAGGAGACTAAGCCGCATAGATAGCAGAATAACCCTAGGATCAAGGTAGTGATCTAAGGGATACGAGAGAACGGTGTGAAGGTTATATAAAGATAACGTAGGGAAACCCTTAACTAACGAATTCATCCTAAAACTTTCCTCTCTTACTCTCTGCCTTCACAGTTACTGACTTAAGCTTTGGAGCTTCTTCCACCGGCCTAAATCCGGTGGAATTTTTGCAGGTGATCGGGCTAGGAGCTGAAGGTTTGAGCACTCAATCTCAATCTAAGGCTAAGCTACGTAGGAACTTACAAAACCATTACTTGTATAATTATATACATACACTTTACAGTATACGTATTACATATTTCAACCAACAATAACATGATACGTGGGTGTGACAACTGTGGATGCCTATCTCGGTATCACACGTGGAAGCACCAGGCTACACAGAAATACATGTGCAAATACAATTACACCTTGAGAAACTTGAGGAATAAGTGTGGAGACTTAACCCAGTGAGCTTTTGAGACCCGTCCTTTTCTTGGAGAGTTATTATGTACATTTGGAGTCAAAAGACTCATCCTCTTAGTCTTGTCTGTTTTTAGTCTCATATTCATTTTCCAGTTAGCCTTGAGATGACATCAAGTGAGTCTAATATAAACTTGTGTCTTGTAGCTTATTCAAGATGTGATCACCATATCAGTACTTAGAAATGATATAAAGACATTTAGTTGAACTCTGTTTACCTTAGCCTACCTTGCGATGTTTTATCCCTTAGGATGACCATTCTGAGCCTTTCTTGTTACTTAGCCTTTTTCTTTAGCCCATCATTTTTACCCAACTCCATTTTGGGAGTAATTACCCTTAGAATGTTTAGGTCCTTGTACCCATTGTTTTTGGAACATGAGGATGATTGTTTTTGTGGTTACAAAGAAGAAAATGAGAAATACAAAGAAATCTCCAAACTAGTGAGATGAACCAAATATTGAAAACCAAAAAGTTTGAACAATTCCAAAAAAGCCAAAATCTTCTAAAAATTAAGAAATCCAAAAGAAAAGAAGATTCCAAAATATTGGCTAAAGCTTCATTGAATTTTCCAAAAAGAAGATGAGAAACACTTCTTCCCAAGAGAAAAATTCCAAACATTTCTCCAAAGTGTTGTTATTACAAATCACAACTATTGAAGGCCCGAATGTTTCAAAAATATTTCACAAAAGCCTTTACCATTTCTAGCCATGTCCTAAGCCCAATTATAACCTATTACTGTCTTTTGTAGATCTAAGATGATATGGTAGGATGTGGCGAGTAAGTGAGAAGGTGCTAAGGTGAAAAATCCGACATCTCAAGCAAGGCTTTTTTCCATTCCTTGAGACTAACTTCATTCGATTACACCAGTCCGTTCTTATTGATATATGTGAGATGATTGTCCATATTCTTTCCTCACATAGGGGTAAAATGATAAACACCATCTTTTAGTGACTTTTATTTCTGAGTGTATGTCTGTGAGGCAGAAGTCAGCGACCTTTCCAATGGTGACTTAAGACCTGTGGTAGTATGTGTACATGTCTGTCTTCGATGCATTTGAAACCGTTATGCTTATTTTTCATGTATTTGTAGTACGCTATCTCATATGAACGGTTTTGCAATACTTATCCTTATCTTTGATGCATCCATTTCTGAGGTAATTGGTAGAACATCTTGTTCTTTGGACTAGTCATTGTAGTAAGGTTGTGGGTATCTCCTTTGGAAAACCCTCAGGAGACTATAACTCCTCCACTTGGGAAACCCTTGTGGTTGAAAGCCTTGATGTATATGGTTAATGCAATCACCCTAGTTCTATTTCTCTTTGAGTCCTTATTTCTTTTCTTCTCACCTTTGCTTAAGGACAAGCAAAGTATTGTTTGGGGGTATTTTATAAGTCCTCAAAAGTGTATATTTATCCCCCGAATAGCACCTTGTTTGAATAGCACTTAGCTTATATTATTGTGTTATATCTATTGATTAGTGCTTTCTTGTCATTTGTGTAGGTTTCATGAGCCGAAATGCGAATATTGTGTTAAAGCCCGCCAAAAGCCAAGAAAAACAACCAAAAGAATGTTATTTGCACAAGGAAGGAGAATTGATGTTTGCACCTATAGAGTTGCTGAGGGCACTCCACAGACTGGTCCTATGGACTTGACTTTATGTCTAAGTTGGGTGGCCCAAATCTCAGCCCAATCCGAGTTAAATGAAGCCCACAACTCAGAAATTTTATTGAAGCCTTTATTAAAGCCCAATCTTAAAAGGCTCTATGTGAAGATCCAAAAGTCTGATTTGGGCCCCTGAGCTGTCTATCTGAAGGTCTTGGTCCAAGCTACAACTTAAGCCTAAGAGAATTAGGTTTTTCTGAAGTCCTAATGCTTCTATAAGACCAACAGCAGCAGCCACAAATTTAACCCAACTTGGAAAACTTTGTTTGCAAGTAATATGCTTTGTATTCACTATATAAGACAAGTATTAGCTAGGTTTTAGGATAGTTCGTGTTTTAGAAGTCAATGCTTGAGAGATCAAAGATCATCTTCTTCTTTTGTATTGAACTCAATCTTCTTATTCTCAATATTAATCCAATCACATTTCCTTTATGATGTTGCGTTATTTATTTACTTATCAAGGATGAGTAGCTAAATTCCCTTAGGGGGATGGTTGAAGCACTCTAGCTAGATAATTCAAAAGCACCATGTTTGTTCTTAATGTTCATTGTGATTCAAAGTATTTAGTGCTTGTTTACTTCTATTTCGCGACATGAAGTAAGTATGATTAATTATTTGCATGTTATTAATATCCATGTTATTAAAATACTATTGTTAGAGTATAGGTGTATTAACCTGTTTCCAGATTAATGCATTAACTAGGTCAGGTCATTGTTTGACTGACCAAGGTGGAGGTTTGAGATCGGGGGTGGCTGCACCTCGATGAGATCGAGATTGCCTACGTACTCTAGCTCGGGGGAGTGGAACTTAGAGATCAAGCCATCGTAGTTCTGTTCTTATAGAAGGGGAAAGGGCGCAAATCATGGGATCTTGCAGATTCTCCGACATCATAATGAGAGCATAATCATGGCAATGATTATGTAACGGGCGAAGATATTCTCTGTGCATTGATTATGCATCGAGCAAAGATATTCTGTGCATTGATTAAGGGCACGTGTGTATGAGGAGCTCGCCAACGGTTGTATAGTCGAGCTGCTCTGGTCGGTCTTTAGCTGGATCCCAGCCATCTTCTTCCACGAATGATCGACGGTGGATGTTAAAAGTTGGAGTAGTGGGAAATAACTACAAACTTCGTGTTTGTCTGCTTGTGATCCTATCCATTGATTAGAACTTCATCAATGGCTGGGATCTTTCTTGGACTTGTATTTAAGGTGAAGTTGTTGTAGTGAGTTTCTTACTTTCTTCATTTGCTCTCTCAACTGCTGCCGATCTGTCGTTGCGACCTGAAGATCTTAAAAGCTTTTGAGGTCAGTAACTTCTCTTTACTTTTGCATATTTTTTCTCCTCATTCTTCTTCTTTTTGTTTCATTTGAGAGATGTCTGAGGCGAGTGATTCGCAAAATGATCATTTGAGGGGAGGTAGCGGTGGTAGCTATGAGTCTGATGAGGAGAGGACTCGGTCTGGAAATGATGCAAGTACTCCTGATCGAGGTGGGGAACAGGAGGGGGATAGCCCTGGTAGTAGTGGTCATCATGGGGAGGATAGCTCTGATGATGAAATGGTTGAGGGTGACCATCAATCTTTTCATCGTGTTGTGAATCCTGCTTATGTAAAGAGGAATATCGCCTTTAGGTCGAGCTATGGGCTGGACACCATAAGTAACCTTGAAATTAGGTTTTTAGGGGATCGCTTGTTAACTGAAGCGTATCGACCTAATAACCCTTTTTCTGTTGTGTTCACTCTGGGTCAATTTCGTGCTGGTCTCTGTCTGCCTCTTTCGCGTCTGGTCGTTGATCTCCTTAACACCATTCAGCGAGCTCCATGCCAGATGAATGGTCATTTCTGGAGGAATATGAGGGTGATCGACGACCTGAATAGGTCGCATAAATGGGCCATTACTGTGGCGACATGCTTGGGCATTTCTGTTTTAAGCGATCTGCCAAGACGGAGGGCGGCTGTTATAACATGCAGGTTCGCCCTGAACGTTTACCTTTGATCTATCCGGTCAGTAGTGAGCCTTGGTGGAAGGAGCCCATGCTGCTCACTGGTCGAGTTACTGAGGATAACATGTTGTTGCTCTATGTCACTAGGAATTTGTCTTCTGATCGTAAGTGTAGAGGTCGCTTGTTTGTAGATTCTATTTTGTATTACGACCTATGATGTTTACTTTAGGTTTTACTTTGTTTTGCATCTATTAAGGACGATTCTGCTGTGAAGTGTACCGTTGTTGAATCTTGCTTGAACATCTTTGGCTCCTGGACGGACGAGAAAAAAATCAAGCCTCTTCTTTATTTGCGTGAATACTTTCTTCCCAAGGGTGGTGCGAAAACTGTTGCTGATGAGCTCGAGAGAAGGAAGGTTTTGAAGTTGAATTTCATGGCTCAAATAAGAAAGGGTGGTGCTGAGAAGGCTAAAGCTGGTTGTAGCAGTCGGGCTGTTGAAGTTGACATCCCGCATCTTGTTTCTCCTCCTCCTTCTATCCCAAAGTTTTCTGCGAGCTGTAAAGGGAAGAAAAGGTCGCTGACCGGTTTTGTCAAGCTCGTTCCTGCTGCTGCTGTGATACGAGCTGCTGATCCTCCTCGACCTGTTGTTGAGGCAATCAAGAAGTTTGTTGGTGCGAGCTCTGGAAAGGGGAAGGAAGTGACATCTCCCTTTCTCCCTGGTCATATATCTTACAAGAATAGGGAAGGGGAGAACTTCCAGGTTCTGGACAATGATAGTGCTCTCTCCAACCCCCTTGTCTGTCAAGCTATTAATGAGGCCATGGTTCTGGAAGCTGACCATCATGCTGTTATGGCTCAGTCTCTGCCTCACACCTGCTCCAAGATCAACTATGTCATCGCACTCGTAAGTGTGTGCTTTTGTCTTCTTTTCGAGTTAAATTTTGAAGTTTGATTTCATGTTTTGAACTTTTGCTATGTAGTTGAATACATAATTCCAGGAGGTGAGAGGTGTAGCTGAGGCTGAAGCACATGCTGATCTGGACCTCAAGCGAGCTAGGGATGACCTTCACAATGCTAAGAACGAGTTACTGCTGCGCGACCTGAGGATTAGAGAGCTAAAGAAGGACGCTTCTCAATACAAGCTGACAATTCACGAACTGAAGGTTTCGTTGCAGAGCTCTAGCAAGCAATGTGAGGAGAACGGCTTGGCCTGGCAATCTCATTGTGAAATGCTAAAGCGACAACTTGAGGAGGTGGGATCGCCCGAAAGAGAGGAGACGCCGGTGGTTGAGGAGCCGAATCTGGTTGCACCGCAGGACACCTCGATGGGCCCTGGAGAGCAGATAATGGAGGCGCAGGGAACCGGTTGAGCAAGAGCACCAGCAGTGACTTTTTTTTTCTTCTTCTTCTTGAGTGTTAGTGAGGTTTTTAACAATTTGTTCTTGAAAGTTGTGTTTGTTGATGGGTTGCCCTTTGTGGCTTGAAAACAATAGTCTTGAATGGACTTGGTTTTGACTTGTCCATTCTTGGCGCTCTGGTTCTTGGTTCTTGGCTTGAGGCAATAAACAATAGTGATCGATCTGCTTCGGCAGGTCAATTGCGCTTTTACTTTTCTGCAATTTTCTTTTCTTGGATAATGTATTCTGTCTTTTTGGGCGACTAGTTTCCAGGGAGTCCTGGTAGCTCGTTCAGAAGGCAGGTAGACGAGATGAATGGCTGCAAGCAAGGCGGACTGAAATATTTTCTCTTGCATGCTTTAGTTTTAATGAATTTTCTTTTTAATACTTTATCTCTCTTGTTCTTGTAGTTTGCCTTGATTTTTGCAGGTAGTTCTGCTTTGCGAGCTGCAACTAGGGATTGCTGAAGTAGCCCCCAAGTAGTATAGGTCGATGATGTAAATAGAAAGTAGATCGTTTTTCCTGTAATAGTTAGCTTATTTGAAATAAATAAATAAAATGAACTTTTTACTTGGTTACCTTGCTCGCTCTTTACTTTTTGTTATTATTATTGTCTGAGTGGCTAGATTGCAAACATCAAATAATAAAGTGAAGTATGGAAAATCGACCTGGGATGAGATTTGGTCGTTAGGTTATGAGCTCGATTTTACTTAGGTCGTGGGAAAGCTATGACTTAAGTAGGAGGGTGTTAGTTGGAGTATAGATGTCAACTTAACACTAAAAAATTATCAAGGGGACTAGAGTATTGATAATTTAAAGGTCTAGTGATTGAATTTGACCTATTCAAGCCATTCATGTATGAATTGAGATGAAGGCAAAATCGAGCTTGTTTATTAAAATATAAGATCCAATGCTTTGAACCTTTGTGATGATGTAAGGTCCTTCCCAGTTAGAATTGAGCTTCCCAATATTTGATTTTCTCTTATTGTGAAACATTCTTCTTAGTACGAGCTCTCCTGGTTGAAAAGTTCGAGGTGGTACTCCTTTGTTGTAAGCTCGTTTTAACCTTTGTTGGTACTGTTCGAGCTTAATGGTGGCATGGTTCTTTCTTTCTTCAGCCAGGTCTATCCCGAACGACCAGGCCTGGTTATTGAGTTCGGTATCGAGCAGTAGTGACTTGGTCGTGCCAAATGTCAGCTCGGTTGGGATGACAGCTTCTACTCCATAGCAAAGGCTGAATGGAGACATTTTGTTGATGTTCTAGAAGTTGTTCTGTAGGCCCAAAGGATGTTTTCTAGCTGTTGTGGCCATTGATCTTCTTGATCTTCAAGCTTTTTCTTCAAGTTAGAAAGAATTTGTCTGTTCGCAGCTTCAACCTGACCATTGCTTTGTGGATATCGAGGAGCTGACCTGGAATGCTCGATTTTCCACAGCGCGTAAAAAACTTTAATGTTCTTTCCAACGAACTGGGTTCCGTTGTCAGTAACAACTCGTTTGGGCAAACCAAATATTGTAATGATGTTTTCCCATAAAAATCTTCTCACATCTGCTTGAGTGACATTGGTGAGAGCAATGGCTTCCACCCATTTTGTGAAGTAGTCGACAGCGACTAGAACAAATCTTTTTTCGGACTTCTTCTCTTTAATCAGTGGGCCCATGATGTCGTGCCCCCATATGTGAAATGGCCAAGGAGCAGTGATGTTGATGAGGTCGTTGGGATGTTGATGAGTGTGATCGACAAAACATTGACACTCCTTGCACCTTAAAACGAATTTCTTTGCATCTTCTTTCATTCTTGGCTAGAAATACCCTTGTGAGATCGCTTTGTGAGCTAGTGTTTGACCTCCAGAATGATTTCCACATTCTCCTACATGAATCTCCTGAAAGATGATTTGCCCATGCTTGGGAATTAAACATCTTAAGAGTAGACTAGTTGCTGACTTTCAGAATAGCTTTCCCTCATGTAACTTGTACATAGTGACCTTATGTAATAACTGGCTGGCCTCCTTTTTGTTTGTTGGGAGCTCGCCAGTTTGCAAAAAGTTGATGAAGGGTTCCATCCAAGATCCTTTGATATCTTCTGAGGTCGTGGCAAGTAGGTCACTGATTTGATTGACCTCTTCTTCTTTTTGTAAATACGCAGGTAGCGTGTTTACTGCTATTGTTAGAGCTCGAGGTCGATCTGATTCGACCTTGGAAGCTAGGAATACGAGTGAATCAGCATGTCTGTTATCATCTCTTGGGCTGTGATCGATAGTGAAGAAACTGAACTTGCTCATAAGTTCCTTTGTTTTGCTTGCATATCTTATCAAATTGACTCCATGTATTTGGTAGTTACTTGGTAGTTACTTGTCATCTGATTTACTACTAGTTGAGAATCACTGAACTCTTTGAGTCGATCTGCTTGTAGGTCGATGGCCATTTGTAGACCTTAGATTAGGGCTTCATATTCGGCCTCATTGTTAGAGGTCGAGTTGACCTTTCATGTTGTGAATCCTCAGGTGAGATGAGTACAGCACCAATGCCACTTCCATTTGAGTTGTGTGAACCATCAACATACAATTGCCAAGTGTTTGGTGGATCAACTTGGATTGGCATGGTCTCTGGTTCTGGTTCCCAACTGAAATCTTCAGCGGGGTAGTCTACTAAGAAATCAGGTACGACTTGGCCTTTAACGGCCTGGCGAGGTACGAACTCGAAGGTATAATCACCGAGCTCAGCTGCCCATCGAGCCATACGGCATGTTTTGTTTTTCTTTTCTAGTATGTGTCGTAGTGGCTGGTTGGTGATTACTTTAACAATGTGTGCTTGGAAATAAGGTCTAAACTTGCATCCAACGTATAGAAGAGCTAATGCTAATTTTTCTGGAGGTGTGTACCTTATTTCTGCTTGTTGCAACACCTTCTTTGTGAAGTAGATTGGTTGTTCAACCTGATTTTCCTCCTTGAATAGTACCGCGCTGATCGCAAAATCTGATGTCGCGAGGTAGATTCTGAGTACATCTCCATCATTAGGCTTAGTGAGAACTGGTGGAGTGGATAAGTATGCCTTCAGCTCGGCAAAGGCTTGCTCGCATTCTTCTGTCCATTGATATGCATCCCCCTTTCTAAGAATATGAAGCATTGGTCGACATTTATCGGATGCTCTAGAAATAAATCTATTGAGAGCTGATACCATGCCGTTGAGTTTTTGGATTTGTTTTTTTGTCTTCGGGCTGGGCATATCGACCAGGGCTCTGATCTGGTCGGGGTTTGCTTCAATACCCCTCTTTGTGACTAGATAACCAAGAAATTTTCCTAATGCAACTCCGAATAGACATTTTTCTTGATTAAGTCTCATCTTGAATTGTCTTATTCTTTGAAATGTCTGATCGAGATTGGCCAAGTGATCTTGCTCGAGGTTGCTCTTGACTACCATGTCATCGATGTAGACCTCCGTTGTTCGATCTAGTAGGTCGTCGAACATTTTCGTGACGAGTCGCTGGTAGGTGGCTCCAGCGTTTCTGAGGCCAAAAGGCATGACTTTGTAACAGAAAATTCCTTGCTAAGTAGTGAATGAAGTCTTTTCTTGATCTGGCTCATGCATTGGTATCTGATTGTACCCTGAGTATGCATCCATGAATGATAGTAGTTCGAAACCACAAGTCTGGCCGCTTCATGGCCATAGACTTGTAGAGGTCTGATCCAGGGATCAGACCGTGGGAGAACGCAATTGTTGCAAAAGGTTCATGTTCCTTTGCGAAGTCTTGAATGGAGTGTAGTTCGGTTTTGAATCTAGCGAAGAAATTGCTCAGCAGTTCACCGTCTCGTTGCTTTACTTTAAACATTGCGTCGATGGTGACTGGACGTTTTTTGTTATGTATGTAGAAATTAACGAACTGTTTTTCCAGGTTGCTGAACGAGCTGATTGAACCTGGCTTGAGACGGTGGAACCAATCGAGAGCTGGTCTTGTGAGGCTAGATTGGAACAATAGACACAGTAGATGATCTTCCTTGATGAGTGGGAGTGATTTACGGAAACCCTTGATGTGATCTGTTGGATCTCCAACGCTTGAGTATTGATCGAACTTCGGAGCGTTGAGTTTGTTTGGGAATTCTTGCTCTAAGATCTCCTTCGTAAAAGGAGATTCTTGAAAGTGGTGTAAAGAGTGAACAGCGAGATGTTCGGCGGTGTGACCTTTGCTTAACTGGATAGCGGCCTGAGTGGCTTTGAATTTAGTAAGCTGTTGGCTGAGTTCTTCGTATTTGCAGTTGCTGTCATTGGCAATGACTGCTCCCTGCTCAGTATTTGTATCGACATCGCTTGCAGCTTTTAGTTGCGCATTTTCTTCTTGGAGACGATTTAGTTGGTCTCGTAGTTCCTGGATGATTTGTTCCTAAGTAGCCATTTGATGGACAGATGTATGAGTATGACTTTTAGTTGGGTGGGAGGGCTAGTTTTTCGATATAATCGATTCCTTACAGTCGGCAACAAATGTATTAATCTGTTTCCAGATTAATGCATTAACTAGGTCAGGTCGCTGTTTGACTGACCAATGTGGAAATTTGAGATTGGGGGTGGTTGCACCTCGATGAGATCGAGATTGCCTACGTAATCTAGCTCGGGGGAGTAGAACTTAGAGATCAAACCATCATAGTTCTATTCTTATAGAAGGTGAAAGGGCGCAGATCATGGGATCTTGCAGATTCACCGACATCATAATGAGAGCATAATCATGGCATTGATTATGTAACGGGCGAGGATATTCTCTGTGCATTGATTATGCAACTGGCGAAGATATTCTGTGCATTGATTAAGGGTACGTGTGTATGAGTTGGTCATCAACGGTTGTATAGTCGAGCTACTCTGGTCGGTCTTTAGCTGGGTCGTGGAGTGGGCAACCTGGTGGAATATTGGGCAGGCCACGTGTCGTGTTTTGATTGGCTGGAGTATGTAGTACCCCTACAATAGGGTTTAGATTGATTAGAGAAATGTGATGGAATAGCTGAGAGGTGACTATCATATATCTAGAATCAATCTCTTTTATTGGAACCCCTTTGTAATTAAATTGAATAATCGAGAAGTGACGGTTTGATTATGAATTAATATGTTGATTTAATTAAATTGAATAGTTGAGAGGTGACAGTTTAATTAATGAAGCCTATTCAATAGCATGCATAAGAGAATCCCGTTTTAATTGAGTGGAATAGTTGTGAGGTGACTACTTGATTATTATAGGTATTGATGATTAATTGGAATAGCTGAGAGGTTACTAATTAATTGTTATAGATTGAACATGAAAGGATGACATGTATGTTTCATAATTTAGTTTGTGGATACCAACTCTTCCACCTATTCATCATAAGATCTTTTTTACATCTCTATCCATCTTCTTAAGTTAGTTTAAGTATTAGTTTATTTATTTATTGCCTGTAGGAAGTAGAATCAATCTCTCTCTTATTTGTTGATTCACTTGGTGTTCTTTAAGCATTGTTTTCTATTGTGTTTGAGCTAAGATCTTCACCTTTGAGGTGGGTACGACCCTTGTTTGTTACTTGTCTACATTGATAACCAATATTTACAGGCACAAGAAGGAAATCAATACAAATCTATTTTTTGATTAGAAGGTTACACAATAGCCGTCTATCACGTCCACGGGTAAGAGTAGTCTCAGGACGGGTGACCTCCTGGAAAGTAGGCTGCTGGCCATAAAACCCCATACTGTTGGATGTTCGAAGTGGCTAAGTGGGGACAATATCAGTGGTGATATAGGTCAGGTCTCTACAAATGGTATCAAAGCTGACGACGGTTTACCTGTCGAGGGTGGGAGAGTATGCTGGAAAGGCGCCTAGCCCAGGAAGGGGTGACGGTTGCGCCGAGTACTCGTCTCGCGAACGGCAGGGAACGTCGGAAATTTGGGGCTGTATATTCCAGAGCCGAGAATGGCTCTCCTCTAAAGTGGTGGGATTGTAACACCCCAAGTTGGCAGGTGGTTTGGCGAGGGGGTAGATCCTACGGCACCTGGGAGGGAGATGTCTTGACATTGGAATATAGGTATACATGGAAGAAATTCTGTCAATATAGAGAGATTAGGAGGACGAGTAACTGCCCCCATAAAAAGCACAATATTTGGATGCCTAAGCCTTAGCATGATTCTGACCTGCACCGTCATATATTATCACCGAGGCTTTTTGGGCTCACTTGGCTCCAAAGTTCGAAATAACTCAGAAGTTAAGCGTGCTCGGGTAGGAGTAGTCTCAGGATGGGTGACCTCTTGGGAAGCAGGCTGTTGCCCATAAAACCCCACATTGTTGGATGTCTGGAGTGGCTAAGTGGGGACAATATCGGTGGTGATATAGGTCAGGTCGCTACATAATTCAGGTCAATAATTTGGCTCCGTTTGTGAGAATTAAGATTTTAACAATTTTCACTCCCACTCACTCCATCCAAATTGTCCAAGCCACAAATCACTATCTGTAAAAAATGACACAAGAAATCCTCATCGAGCAAATCCAAGAGCTCCAAAACAAATGCCATAATCTCAAACAAGAGCTTGCTACCCTTAAGCAAACCAATGACGACTCAAAAAACGTTCAACAAACTATCACCACTGAGATCACAGATCCCATCCAACGCGTTGACGAGCTAACAACACAGCTCAACAAGTACAAAAAAGTTCAAGATCTTGCTCAATCATTAAAGCACAAAATAGTAGAGTAGCTTGCAATCATCACCTTCCACCCCTATCGACCTGTATAACAGAAGCAAAGATCCAGTTGATCATGCCATGCGTTTCACAAGGTCATTACCTTTGGTATGGATGACCAGATTCTTTCTCTGCTATTTCATTTAGGCCTCAATGGACCAACTATGGAATGGTTCCATCGTCTCAAACATGTTCCTTTCAAAAACCTAAGACTGACTATATTCAGAACAAGAAGGGGCAAGTATTATCGATACGATCTTTGGTGTTAAGCAAAAAGAAGACGAGCTACTAAGAAACTTTTACCCCGCTTCAAATCCGAGTTGCACACCATCTAAGGCTTTGCGAAAGACCAGAAACCATTTCCATACATCGCCTTCATTCCAATATTTGATATCCATAAATCTATGGCCCTCAAACGACCAGATATGCTCCAAGACCTATACCTTCGAACTTATAGGTATGTCTATCTCGAGGATGCACTAGCCATATCCAATAACCAAATCATCAACACCATAAGCAGGAAACCCAACTCCAAGAACAATTATAAGCATTTTCAGCCACCATCATTTTCATCACCATTTCCAGGACCCATCAAGTTCATCCGGCGTGCGGGTTACATTTATTAGTGCGTAAAACAAGTTCCATACTTCAAGCCGCCAGAGACAAATTCATTGGTGGTTCGACCTGACTCCTACTACAAAGTCAATAAGGTACAATTTTTATTTTTTTATTTTTTTTTAACACCTCAAGTCGATAAGTTTACGCCTGGCAATATGACCTGAAACCCGCCAACTCAACCTGAAACCCACCCGTCAATAATGGGTTTGGGTAATGCATCCATGGGTTTCAGGTCCACTTTGGGTAAGCCCGCGAAACCTGTTAAGTTATTGGGTGGGTTTCAGGTTTAGCTTCTATACCCATGGGTAAACCCACGAACCTGTTTACATTTTTTTTATATTTTTATTAGTGTGGTATTGTTGTGCATAGATCAGTAAATCAATGGATAATATCTTAAGTAATAAAAATGTATAACCCTAATTGGCTATGTATCAAATACTAATGGCCGCATGCACTATACTCCATTCTTCATTTGTTCTATACTTCTACTCCACCATTCTAACTCTAATTAAAACACTTCTAAAGATCCCACAAGTAGTTAATCAAATGAAAGTAGTTATAAACTTATATTTATTTTTGTTTTGGAATAATGATTTAATGGGTAGAATTTTTTTCTCTTAAATTAAATAAGTATTTTGGTGTTTTGGATATCTAACAAGTCTTAACAGGTCGGGTTCAGGTTTACCCACGAAACAACGGTTGGGTTCAAGTTCAAAAATGTATACCCATTAACATAACAGGTCGGATTTGGGTTTAGGCTGTTAGACCTGCCAACCCGTTAAACCTAACCTGAAACTTACCCAACCCAACCCGATTGCCACCCCTAGATAAGGTAGAATGCCATCACATAGATGACTACAAAGTACTCAAGCGCACACTACAACAGCTAGGCCGCGGTAATTACCTCAAAAATTCCAAGTTCAGGGTAGACGACTTACCAAAAAAATTAGATAGTAAGCATGAGCAAACTCCACATTGTTCTTGCACTCTAGCACGAGCTCGCTCAGCTCCCCAACGCGATCTCATAGACTAAGGCAATACAGAAACAGGGGATGTATTAAGTCAAGAAGATTTGGTCCAGGAGAAGGCATGCACGACCACCTGAATAGTAGGGTTGTTGCAAATGTAGATGATGACAGTGAGCACAATGTATATCAACCAGAATACTGAATAAACTGGTAGGCACATACCTAACGAAACACAGTCGAAAGTGGACTTTTCCATTCTCTCAACTAGGTCACAAGCCGCGCACACAGTTAGGCCTATCTAAAAATGAGTCCTCATATTCTTTTTATCTGGGGTCAAAACTATTCTTCTCTGTGGGTGTCGTAGAAATGTACCAACCCTTTGAACCCATACCCGTGAATAAAATTGATGGGTTGGTTGAATTTGATATAAAAAAAAATGTGTGTATTGATGTTAGAATGGCATCTCCGATGGTCGGGCTAGGTGTTGGGATTTTTGAGGTGGGGCTAGCAGCATCAATAAAAGTGGAGAAACATGATGGAGCTTATAGGGCTAACAAATATAGTTTCATCCCTTTTGTCTTTCACACAATTGGAATGTTAGCTTCAGAAGCAGTTGAGCTCTTCAAGAAAATGTAGAAGGTAATAGATAGCTACATGATGACTGCTGGTTCAAACGAATATGTATTTAGAAGAATAGGGTTTGTTATTGAGAAAGGACTTGCAGCCCAGTTTGTAGCCGACATGTCCTCTAATTTTGTGTAATTCCTTGAGTTTATCAATAAAATAGTTTTCTTTTCACAAAAAAAATTTAAAAAAAATTCCTATGTGTCATTCAATTTTCTCCCAACTCACATTAGCGTTAGAAGTCTTTAAATACTAGTTAGGCGCATGTATTGGACCCCCATATTGGGCCAATACATTAAAGCCCAACACTATAATCATCCTATATCCATTACCCATATTTATTACCCATCTACACGCATATTCCATATGGCTATTGAACTTGAAGCACAAGTCTTCTTCAACAAGAAAACCTCAATTAGGGTTTGTCACACATCTACAAATATACAAATCTCTACACATCAAGAACTACGAAATAAGAGACTTGATCCCTAGCTTCTTCAAGAACTAGGGTACGTAGACAACCTTCAACAAGAGAGGTTCAGTCTCACCAATGAATCACAAACAATCTCCTCCTTCGTCATCTTTCCATCAATAACAATCAATTGAGGGTGTCCGGTCAAATTCTTCTAGAAAACTGTCATCTTGTTGAATTTTGACAAAATATTCTTTGGCGCCGACTGTGGGGATCTACAAAAAACTCCTCCACGACCTATTTTTATCTCTGCAATGACAAGATCTCACACCAATAACTGAGGAGGAACAACAAAGAACTCTCAAATACAATATCTTCGTATCTCCAACAATGAAATCTTACAAGCGTGACAATCATAATCGTTTCCTCATTCAAGTTGGAGAAAATACTACAAAAAAAATTTGTTTTGATGGAACCATGCAACAACTCATTCTAAAACGTACACGATAATCTATTACTTCCAAGTCTATAAGATTTAATGGAAGTCATGATCATGAGATCTCTTTTTGGATGCAAAATGTGTGTTTTTCCTTTTGAGATCATGATGATGTGTTGGAATTTTTTGGATGAAGGGAACTGTTTTGTTCAGGAACGTACGTACGCTGTTAGGACGTTCGTACGTTCCATTCGACAGACGACTTTGCGGGGAAGGAACGTACGTACGTAGTTAGGGCGTACGTACGTCCCGTATCACAGATGTTGGTTTTGAAGCTGAACGTACGTACGTGATTTCGACGTACGTACGTCCTATCTTGGTTTTGTGCATATGGGCCTGTTTAAGCCCATTTCGTGTTTGATTGTAAGGCTATGTTATAAAGCCAATTTGAAGTTGGAAAACCGAATTGGGATGTGAGAGAGATTGTGAGAAGCCATTGGCAAGTTTGAGAGAACTTTTGTGAGGAAGAACACTTTGGTTTCTTCGTGAGGGCTTGTATAATCGTCTCCATCCAAGAGAGAGAGAGTTTGTATCCTCAATTTGTGATTGTCTCTTTGAGAGATTTGGTGAGGATTTGAGAAGGGAGGAAACCTAGGGTTTCTCTATTTGTTTGAGAGCTTTGTACTATCTTCTCCAATAGTAAAAGTTCTATTTGTTTGTCCGTGGACGTAGGCAATATTAGCCGAACCACGTTATTTTTGGTGTCTCTCTCTATTATTTGTTGTTGCTAAGTAGGTTTACTTCTTTACTACTTGCTTTGTCATCTTTCATACACTATTCTAATATTTGGTATTGGTGCATAAGCTTCCGCTGCGCACAACATGATGGAGATGTGCACGGGCATTTACTTCATCAATTTCAACAACTCAAGATCCGTATTACTTATCTCAAATCAATTCCAGAGTTTTCAACATGGTTTGATAATTGCCACGGGGTTTGGGATCGCCTTAGCGTTTCTCTTGATCTATCTCGAATAGAAACCAAAGTTGAGTATTAACACGGTGGATACTATTCAATATATTCTTCAACCGATGAAGTCTTATAATCAAATACTCTTTTTGGATATGTAATGTCAAGATGATATATTTATGCTCCTTCTAAATCAAAACTCGTTTATGAGAAACCCCTCAAACAATACACGAAACTTTAGATTTTTCTTTCATGAGAATCATGTAGTACGTGTTGAGACGATCGTTTTGATATATCATACACCCCAAACGGAGTTACGGTTATAAAGATATGCATGTTTGATCTTTATAATGGTATTGTGGCTGCTGCTAGTACGTGTTGTCCCATCTGTTGCCTTACTTTCTAATTACAGACATCTTATACTACATGTCGAGACGATCGTTTTGATATATCATATACCTAAAGCGGAGCTACGGTTCCCAAAATATGAACATTTGATTTTGCTAATAGCATTATGGTTGCTGACCAGGCTGCTGCCCCAGCTGCTGCGTGATCTGCTGCCCTTGTTGTTGCCCCATCCGCTGGCACTGCTGCTGCCTTGGCTGCTGGCACGACTGATACCCCATCCGCTGGCATTGCTGCTACTTTGGTTTGCTGCCCCATCCGCTGGCACGGCTGCTGCCCCATCCACTGGCACTGCTGATGCCCCATCCACTGGCATTGTTGTTGCCTTACCTGCTGGCACTGCTACTGCTTTGGTTGCTGGCACGACTGTTAGTTGCCCCATCTGCTGGCATTGCTGCTGCTTTGGCTGCTGGTACGGCTGTTGCCCCATCCGCTGGCATTGCTGTTTCCTTGGCCACGGCTGCTGGCATTGCTGCTGCCTTGGGTTGTTGCCGCATCCGCTGGCACAACTGCTGGCACGCCTTCTACCCCATCCGTTGGCACTGTTGCTGGCACGGCTGATGCCCCATCCCGTTGTTGCCTTACTTGCTGGTACGACTGCTGCCCTACCTGCTGACACTGTTGCTGCCATAGTTGCTGGCACCGCTGTTGCTCTACCTACTGGTATTTTCCAGACTTGGAAACTTTTCTAAAACATTGTTAGAATATCCTTCTCCAGAAGCCATTTCATTCCAGACTTGTCAGAATTTTCCAATAAATCATGACTTTTCCAATGGAATGTTGTCAAGGATTCTAAGAATTTGTGACAAATCAGAATCCAAGGTAACATTTTCGAGTAGCTAATGTTCAAAAGGTTAGAGATTCTAAGGATTTGTAACAAATCAAAATCTAAACTAACATTTTTGAACAGTTAATGTTGACAAAGCTAGGGATTCTAAAGATTTGTCACAAATCAAAATCCAAGGTAACCTTTTCGAATAGCTAATGCTCAAAACGTTATTTACTGCTCCTAAGGATTTGCGACAAACCAAAATACAAGCTAATATTTTTCGAACACACTAGTTAGGGATCTTAAGGATTCGCTAACTCAAGTACCACTTGGGGGCATGAACCTTATATTTGCATCAAATCAAGATCCTAACTAACAATTTCGAATAACTATTATTGCAAAGGAATACTTCATGTCATTGCTAAGAGTTCCACATGTGGGCTAGCATATGATTCGTCAATACAAATTCGATAATTTTGTTCATCCCTCAATCACATACAATTGCGAGCGCGATTCTCAACCACCATTCACATCGGTCATCATTCTGGATTACTCTAATGAAGCCAAATGTGATGCTATTCAAATTGCCTCACAATTGGGGGCGACGAAGAGTTCGATTCTCACTCTATCCATTTCATGATAGTATTCCTATTGCTCCTATACTATCACTATGTATATGCATTCATATATTTACATCCATATACATACATTTACATTCATATATACATATATTATACATATACACATACAATCTCAATTCCTCTCGCAGAGCTATCATATTCAAAACTCCTGACGAAGAGATCAAACATTCAACAAGTATGCATATTGTTTAAATATATTTATTCAATATCCAATTATCAAACTCAGATCACAGTTTCACATAACGCCCTACGTACTTGGGGGCGACATTCAACAAGTATACATATTGAATAAAAACACTTATTCAATATCATCATTCATTACAAGATGTCTTACGTACTTGGAGGCGGTATTCAAGACTCCTGACTAGGAGCGCACATATTCAAAACTTCTTACGATGAGTCATGTATCAATAAACTCCACTCAAAAGAGGTCATATATTCAAAACATCGATCAAAGAGGACACAAATTCATATCTCCGTTCAAGTGCTCATATATCCAATACTCCACCCATGGATATCACATATTCAACAGTGTTCTTGAGGCCCGATCAAGAAGTTTAAATATTCCCTCAACAATATCTCTTATTTCTTGTCACCCTATCATCACTTGAGGGCAACGTACTCCAATCAATCATTTCAATTCCGAGTTAACTACTTCCACAAAAAGCTTACTTACCTGCCTATTTTCACTGACCCATTTTCAATCAATCCCTACATCATTTTTTTTTTCTTTTTTCTTCTTTGCCCTATGGCCATACCCATGGGACAAAGAGGAGGCGATGTATTGGACCCCCCCCCCCCATTGTGCTAATACACTAAAGCCTAACACCATAATCATCCTATATCAATAACCTATATTTATCATCTACACCCATATTCTATATGGCTATTCAACTTGAAGCACAAGTCTTCTTCAACAAGGAAACCTCGATTAGGGTTTTCCACATCCACAAATATACAAATCTCTACACATCAAGAACTCCGAAATAAGAGACTTGATCCCTAGATTCTTCAAGAACTAGGGTACGTAGGCAACAAAGGAGGTTCAGTCTCACCAATCAATCACAAACAATCTCCTCCTTCATCATCTCTTCCATCAATTTCAATCAATTGAGGGTGTCCGGTCAAATTCTCCAAAAACGCTGTCATCTTGTTGAATTTGGTCGAAACAACGCCTATTGAAGTTGGATTTGTTATCACCGTGTCATATGTCCAAATCATTTAAATAACTACAGTTTAAAAAATTTAAGGTGGTTAGTCATAAACATGGAACTAAATTTCAGAAAATTTTAGGAAATATTTCACTTGACATAGAAAGGTTTCAGGATATACATTCTTTTTTTGCATGAATTTCAGAAAAACAATGTTATTTTTTTCGAGAAAAAAAATCAACTTTTGATCAATATACTTCACAATTTTGGAAAATTTTGGAAAAAATGCTAGAAATTTTGTTTTACGATTAAAACAAACATAAAGAGTTTAAAAGAGCTATTAAAAATATAAAATATTTATCAATAATAAATAAATATTTTTTTTACTAAAACTTGTAATTCAAGTATTACAAAAAAAAATTCGAGATTTTCAAAATATTTCAATTTTCATGCTCACAGAAATTTGACAGAAATCAAAATTCAGTACTTTGGTCATAAAACTATAGATTATTATAGCTGATGGCCTGATGATGATACGTATAAACTATATCACCCTTTAGTTAAAACTGTAGAAAATATACTTCAAGTTTGTGTTATTATTTTTTCTTTTCATATTTTGGCTACAACCCATATTATTTAAAGATGCGTAGAGGTCCATGCCAAATCTCATTTTAATTTAGAAAAAAAAAAAGTTTGTGTTATTTTATGATACAAGAGTATCCTACTTGAGAATTTAACAGTTCTTGGCCTATAAATATATGTTTTGGCATAAACCAAAATATATGGAGAGAAACATGTAGTCCTTACTTGTTTCAAGAGATACAGACAAGCTAGTGCTTAGCTTGTTTAGGGCCCGTTCGGCAACCAAGTAGAAGTTTTGAATGAATTTCCTAAAAAGTAGCTACGGGATAGGAGAAAGGAGAAAGGAGAAAGCTAATGTTTAAAACTTACCGAAAAATGTATTTCTTAACTTATCATTAATTCATTTCTAAATCTATTTTAAGATTTCCCGAACAGACTTACAACTTCTTTACTTTCAAGAAGCCCAGAAATGCATTTTTGGGCCTTTACCGAACGGGCCCTTAGAGAAACAAGTACTAGTTAGTTTGTTTAGATTGATGTTTTGGAATAAACAAAAACATAGACCAAACATAACTTATTTTAGCTTGTTTAGAGAAACAACTAAAGTTTAGTGTGTTTCAATAAGAGAGAGGCAGCTAGGGCTTACTTTGTCTAGAGAGTATTGTGAGGCAGAGATTCTTGTAATCTTCATAATATTCAATAAAGAAAATAGTTTCTTCGAGATCTTGTGTTTTGTTCGTCTTATTTACTGCTATTGTTTAATTCCGCATTCAATAGTTTATTTGCCTAGTAATTTGTATCATTTTATTCATCCCAAAATAGGGGTATATATACAAGAGTTAGTCTTGTCTAACAAGAAAACAATCTCACAGGATATTACCGAATATTACAATATATTCTAGGTGATCCTAAATATATACTTAGAATATCCTAAATATATACAGCTTTCTATACTCCCCCTCAAGTTGGTGCATAGATGTCTATCATGCCAAACTTGTCAACTGAGTTCTCGAACACTTTTGAAGAGTTATTTTATTCATCCCAAGTTTCCATTTCTCGAGACAAATCATTTTTTGTTGTTGTAGAAGCTTCAAATTATTCCTCCAAGTGTTCTAATTCTTCAAGAACATCATAACAATAAAGCGAGGATTCCCTTCACCATCGCTCTCCCCCTGAAGGGAAGACTGAGGATCTCCCCCTAAGTAATATGGCTCAGATTCATGGAATGAGACATCAAGAGATATATGCATTGTGTCAGTGAGCGGGTCATAACATCGGTACCCCTTCCGAAACTCTGTATAACCCACCAAAATACACTTCTTCGCCCGAGGATCAAGCTTGCTTTGTTATGGTTTTGGTATATGGACATAAGTTGTGCGCCCAAAAACTCGGGGCTCCAAATTAGGCATATAGAAGAGAAGGACAAAAGTATATGAAACTTTTGATGAGGATTCTGGAACTTAATTACCCGTGAGGCTGTAAGGTTGATAACATATGCTGCTGACTTCACTACTTCACCCCAATATAGGATTGAGGTATATTCATGCCAAACAAGGAAGCTTGAACAACTTCCAACAACTTCATTTTTTTTGCGTTCCACTAAACCATTCTGTTGGGGAGTACCAGAATTGGAGGATTGATGATGAATTCCAAGTGACTGAGAAAACTCAGACATACGGCCATTACAAACTCTCCACCATTGTCCGACTGAAGAACTTTGATGGATTGTTGATATTGTATCACCGCCATTTTATAAAGTTAGTAAACATTCCAAATACATCACTCTTATTTTGCACGCACCCGAGTCATGCGAGTGCAATCATCAGTAAAAGTCTCATAATACCGAGCTCCAGAAAATGAAGGAATATTTGCAGGACCCCAAACATTGGAGTGAAGTTTGATAAAGGGAACAAGACTTTGATTAAGACTTGGCGAATATGAAATATGGTGGTTTTTGGCCAGTTCACAAATGTCACAATGAAAATCTGAATCGCTAACAACTGAAAACAAACGAGACTGTAGCTTTTTAAGATAACTAAAAGATAAATGTCCTAAATGACGATTCCATAACCATACAACTGCTTTTACATTCTCAACCCTGTTGACCTGATTAGCTTTTGCCCCAAAAAAATTCTTCTGTTTCTCATCAGTCTTTGTCAGATCCAGGTAGTACAATTTCGCCTTCTAACACTATAACCAAGAATCTGCCGAGTCAGAATGTCCTGAAACACACAAAAAGATGGATAGAATGTCACAATACATGCAAGTACTAGAATAATTTGAGAAACAGAAAATATTTTATAAGCTAAAGATTGAACGACACAGACAGATTCAAGAGTGCGTTAGGGTATCATATAGAATAAAAAAACCTTCACCGCTAACCAAAGTTGGAGTTTCATCAGCAGTAAAGACATTTTGAGAGGAAACTCTAAGATTTTCCATAAGGTTAGGGTCATTTGTCATATGATCAGATGTACTTTTGAATAAATGATCCATGTACTATTCGAAGTAACCTTACCATTCATACCTGATTGCACTACATTAGCGAAAACACTGTCTAGGTGTTCATTCTTGGTAGTAGCAATGGCAGTCGTGCTTATATTCTTTAGTGGTTTCTTGCTATGGCCTAATTCTCCAATCATAATAACCAATCACTTCATAACATCTCTCCTTGCTATGGCCTAATTCTCCATAGGCAATTCACTTTTTGTTTGCATATGGATTTGGTTTACCTGTAGGACGATGTGAAGGAGGACCAGAGAAGCCTTGAGAAGTAGATATAGAACACCCCATAGCCTGTTTTTCTGATTGCATCTTGCGGATGTAAGCATAGCTCTGCTCCAAGGTGAATTTAGGTTCCTTGTGCAAGATCTCTCCACACACTTGTTCATACTCTGAATCTAGTCCACTCAAAAATATATAACACGCAATTGGGAAATTGTTGAAGTCTCGTGGACTACAACTGCAACATTATTATTTTGAGAAGTCACCCTTTGAACAACCTCCCGGACACATGACCACTAATTCATTGTAGAAGGTAGGAACATGTCATCCATTCTGCTTTGCTTCAAAACACTTCTTGTTCAATTCAAAGATTTGGGTTTCGTCAGAGTCGTCATAAAAAGTTTTCTCCACGGTTTTCCAAATAGCTTCTGGAGTAGGAAGATGAAAATATCGGTTCATAAGAGAGTTCTCCATGAAGTCGATGAGCCAACTTTTTCACCATTTCATTGTCTGTAGTCCAAGATTCATATTTTGTAGAGTTCATAAAAGGTTCATCCTTTGGCCCGGTCAAATAACCAATCATTCCTCGCATGTGCATCTGCATAAAGGGAGCCTATAAGTGTAGTTAGATTCATCCAAGGAAATAGTTTTCGGGAACGCAGAGTTGTCTTGTTGGGTGTAGTGGTGATGGATGGTTTGTGAGGATAATTGATTTTCTAGCACTGTTGTGTTTTTTGAATTTGACTGATCTTCTTCAATCACAGATCCGGCTATTGAGGAATTCAATGGTTTTGCAAGATAAAAAGTTTTGGATTTTCAAGATTGAATTCAGGTTTGAGATTCAAGGATTGAAGATGGAATTCAGGTTTGAGATTTAAGGATTGGAGGATGGTTTGATTATAATGGTTGTTGTACGCAGCGGTTTTGTAATGTTCTTTAGGATTCAAAAAATGCAAAGCAAGTTCAAAGGATTGCAACTGCTTTGATACCATGTAGAAAATAATACTTCAAGTTTGTGTTATTTTATTCATCCCGAAATAGGGGTATGTATACAAGACTTAGAGGGTGTTTGGCAACAAAAAGTAAATTTATTTTTATTATAGTAGAAATAAAAAAGTAAAAAGTTAGTTTGGCAATGTACAGATTAAAAAGTTAACAAACTTAAAAAGTTAGTTTGGCAACACATCCAATAATCCCTCGTCTGAGAACCGCCATTCACGCACGAAACGGAGTTCCATTTAAAGTTAAGTGACGAGCCCCCTTGTTAGGTTAGGGCGATTGTACAAGTACGTGAAGATGGCTGGACGAGTGTAATGAGGGGTTCTTGTGTAGGTAGAGTCAAATTATTATCGAGTTGTAAAGAAGCGAACCTATATCGGCTCATAATTAGGACATATAAAATAAAAGAAAGTAAAAAAAGTAAAAAATAAGTTAGGTGATGCAATTTAGAATAATGAAACTTCTTCGAAATGATAACATATTACAATTCAAGTAAATGTCGTAGAGGTGGTAAGATCAAAGACGAGAGATGATTTCATTTTGTAAGATCGTAGGTGCTTAAAATAATGTAACCAGAGCAGATGAAAATTTTCTACGATTTTTTTTGGAAGAAGATACATGGTTTTTAAACGAGATTGAGACAAGAATCGTAGAGATTTTTTGTGGAATAAGGAATCTTAGTTTTAGAAAGAAATTAGGAGAAGAATCGTAAAGATTTTTTATGGAAGAAGGTAACTTAGGAGAAATATGATCGTACCCAATTTTATTAGATTTTATTGTTTATAAGTAAAAAGCTAATATTTTGAGCTTTTTTAAAAAACAAAATTCTGCTGCAAAAAGTAATTTTTTGTTATAACCCAAACATATTTTTTTATTTTTTTACTTTACACAGTTAAAAAGTTACTTTTTATGTGTTGCAAAACACCCCCTTACTTCTTAGTCTTGTCTAACAAGAAATCAATCTTTCAGAATATTACAATATATTATAGGTGATTTTAAATGTATACTTAAAATATCCTAAATATATACCATTTCCTATAAAAGCTAAGCAAACCAACAAAACGTTTGACTTTCTTATTCTTAAAAGTTTTCCAGGTTACTTCCAATTTCATTATTTACATTATTTACAATTTAGTTGACAATTCATGATTTCATCACAGTTGACAATCAGTATTTGGAATCAGGACTATAAATTAATCATGATTGATCTAAAATATTAATCAACTAGCTAGTGGAAGCAAACGTAGGAAAGAATTTAGAATATGATCAACTAGGTAAATATTTCATATTGATATGACACTTTCATAATTAAAGCTTGTTGGATGCAAATTCATATTTGCTTCTCTTGGTTAGTTTCTCTCAAACATTAGAAGCAAATTAACATGGAGGTTATTTCCTTTTCTATGCTCATCATCCTCCTTTTTGCTCTCTTCTTAATTTCTCTTCCCCTGTTGTTATTCCTCATTCAAAACAAATCCCATTCATCTAAAAACACCACCATGTTCCCCCATGGGAATATGGGATGGCCAATCATTGGAGAAACACTTGAATTCCTTAAACTGGGACGTAAAGGTATCCCAGAAAAATTCATAAATGATAGGATGCAAAAGTTCTCTTCCAAAGTCTTTAAAACTTCGTTATTTGGAGAGACAATGGTAGTTTTATGCGGTCCAGAGGGAAACAAGTTTTTGTTCTCCAATGAGAATACTCTGGTTAAAGGTTGGGTTCCTGGTTCAATTCGAAAAATCATTCCTTCTGCCGGGAATGTATCAACCAATGAAGGGGCGATAAAAATGCGTAAAAAACTTCAAACCAGTTTTAAACTTGAAACACTTCAAAAGTTTATTGGAAAAATGGATTTGGCAGCTAAAGAACACTTAACAACTCACTGGGATAACAAGAAAGAAGTACTCGTTTTCCCTCTAGCAAAAAACTATGGTTTTTCCCTTGTTTGCCAGTTGTTTATGAGCTTGGATGATCATGTTGAAGCGGCTAAGTTTTATGACCATTTTGCAGTTTTGTTGGCTGGGCTCATATCAATACCAATTGATCTGCCTGGAACATCACTTCATAAAGCAATCGGAGCATCAAACATCCTTCGCAAATATATTGCTGAGATAGTACGGCAAAGGAAACTTGATATTGCAGAGAGAGTAGAGTCTGTTCCTCAAGACATACTATCACATATGCTGTTAACAAGTGATGAGAATGGGCAGTTCTTGAACGATATGGAAATAGCTGATAGAATAGTTGGATTGCTTGTTGCAGGTCATGATACTGTTAGTGCCGCCATTACTTTTATTGTAAAGTATCTTGCTGAGCTTCCTCACATCTATGAAGAAGTCCAAAACGGTAAGCACAAATGCTATCCACTCTTTTTTAATTATTCCTTAACGAACTACACATAACATTTAAATTTACACAACCATAAAAAGATACATGCGATCTTCTCAAGAATTTGTCATGATGGTCTTAGCTATGATCCGAGTAGATGGTCATATAATTTTTTTCCATATATATGTACTTGCAAGTAATGAGCGGTGGTCACGTATGTTCAACTCTCCAAAAAATATGATTTTCTTTGATGCTATGACCGGTCAATAGCTGTGTGGGTCGATCACCTCCCTCCCGCCGGATCTTCTAGAAACCATCAAGTAAAATATAATGGTTCCATATTCTGGCACATATCTCATCCTGCTTGTATGGTTAACTGTTCGTACTTAAAATGCAAGAAAAAAAAAAAAAACAGAATATCAGTAGACTGCCAATTGCTTTTACGATTATCAGCAACTTCCTAGATGTAAAATATGTTGAAAAAAAAAATACGAACTAACAAACAATCAGATGATTTTATTGGAAATGACTAATGATATAAAAAAAATGTGTGCTTGACAAAAGAACAAAGGGAGATCCTAAGGTCTAAACCAAAGGGAGAATTGTTAAACTGGGAAGACATATCAAGGATGAAGTATTCATGGAATGTTGCACGTGAAGCGATGAGACTTGCATCTCCCGCTCAAGGATTCTTTCGGGAAGCTATAACGAACTTCACATATGCAGGATTCTCGATTCAAAAAGGGTGGAAGGTAACATGAATCACAGAACTTTTTATATATACACCTTCTTCAGCTATAACGTTATAGTTGTTTTCTTGCAGATATATTGGAGCACATATTCAACACATAAAGATCCAAATTACTTCCCCAATCCCGAAACTTTTGATCCTTCAAGATTTGAAGGAAATGGACCAGCTCCTTACACTTATATACCATTTGGCGGAGGACCCCATATGTGTCCAGGGAATGTATATGCTCGACTAGTAATACTCGTATTCATGCACAATGTAGTAACAAGATTCAAATGGGAGAAAATATTTGCTGATGAGCGAATAATTATTGATCCACTCCCAAAGCCAGCAAAGGGCCTTCCAATTCGACTCCAGCCACAATGTACTTGATTTGGATTGAGAACTCAATCCATTGCTCTGTGATGGCATATACAATGTGTCTAGTTTACTGCACATACAGGTTGAAGGGGTTGCTAGTGTTATCAGTAGGTGGTTTGATCATCGATCACAATTTTTATCTTGTTGCTACAAAAATACGTTATGTATAAACTTAGTTGTCAGATCTGCTCATAAGTCATAACTATAAGTGTTTTACTATTTCCTAAACATGGGTGATTAGATTTGTATTTAGCTTTTGGTCTCAGGTTTGTTACTTAGCTTTTCTCACAACACATAATTTTTTTCATATGGCTAAAGTGCCGTTAAAAATGAAAAATAAAATAAAATACACAATGTAATTGATGTAATATTATCGGCGGAAGCAAACAATAATAAGAACACCAATTAAATAAATGGTTTGAACACCCAAAAACTAGGGTTCTTCACAAAAACGAATTTAATGTCTCAAGACATAAACAAATCTTCAATCTAACCTACTTAATAGGGTTTGCAATCCCCTATTTATAATAACCTAAACCTAATCCTAACTACACTAGAAAGCTAAGTAAATAGAAACTACTACTAGGGATGTTCTAATCCATATAGGATTCTGCAGGAACTATGAGGCATGTGTCTTGCACATGCTATCTTTATGCATATGCATCAAATCCCCCCAACTTGAAAAAAACTCGTCCTCGAGTTTGTGTACTAACATCCTCCAAAGTTCAAAACGACTCTTGTACATCAACCTCAACCTTACGTTGGTGCAGAAAATCCGGCCATGAATCTTCCCCAGATAGTTGCTCGCAGAAAGAATGATGGGCATTAATGTCATAGGTGCATCATTAGGACAACCCAATTGATTGGAACAATATAACCGCATGTCAAGAAATAAGAATTGAAGGTGTTTGTCCCTCCATGGAGAAAATCCATTTTCATCTTGGAACAGATAAGGATCAACATAACCACCAAACAAATTACCAATTACTTTTATGGGACGGAATTTGTGGGGATGATAAAAATCATCAATTTGTCGGTCGGAATCAATGGAATTCATCGATTCATGGGAGTGATGAGCGAAATTCCGAGAACGTTCATCCTCTTTACCATTGTCATGGACAACAACCAGGTTTCCTTGCTTGGGCAACAAATAGAACTTCTTATTTATCTCCCTTGCAGATTTTTCAATCAAATCTTCTACTTGATCCACACATGCAACTTCTAACTCAAGAGACACAAAACTAGATGTATCATCACTATCATCACCAAAAACGGAAAAGAAATCAACAAGATTGTAACTTTGTAAACCACCAATTCGAGTACGAGTGACGTATTTTTCTTCTTCAAACATGTTGAGTAAGAAATTAATCTCCGCTTCTTTGTCGAGTCGTTTCTCTTCTTCAACAAATTCTTCCTTAAAAGACGCAAATTGACTTTTTAATTTAGTAAAGCAATTTAAGAGTTCCTTCAAATCTTTTTGTATGCTTGGTGACGTCATGGAGGCATCATCCGGATAATGAGGCTGCTGCAGCAGTAAAATCTGTTGGTTGTCGCTATTAGAAACTTGTGATGGGTGAACAACTGAGGTGGATGTGTAGAGGTTTGACGGTGCAAGGGCTGCAACCAAACTCTTGTTAGCGGGGGCATCACCAAACTCAAATTTTGCACTAGTTTCATCATCAGAATATTCAACACACAAAAAATCATTATCATCTGAATAATTATCTTCATAATAACTTTCCCCGTCAGAAAACTCATCTTCTTCATAATCAATCATGGACTCATCGCTCTTAGAATCGATTTCGGATTCAATATAGTGTGGGTATTCTCCATACGGAGTAACCTTAGAATTGCGACTACAAAGATCATCGTGATCATAAGTCTTTGGACGGTTTCCATGGGAATATTTAGCACCATAAGCAACATATTGTTGCTGAAAACCACATCGAGGAGGGTGTGTGTCCTGCTGGTGGTGGGAATAATATCCATCGTCATAATAACTATGACGTCGCCTGCGTGGGGGAGAAGGGGAACGAGAGGAAGAGGGAGGTTCATACCTTCTGGAAAGAGAAAAGCGGCGGCTAGGATCAAGGTTGGGAGCTTTATATTCAGAATCGGTATAACGCTTCGATTCTTGTAAACTCCAACGATCGGACGGCGGCGAAAACTCTCTTTGACCTCTTCTACGATAACCCATCTTCAAATCACCAACATGAACGCGGCTCTTGTAAAAAAATCAGGTTTTTATCTTCTAAACCCAGAAAAAACAAGCTCTTGATACCAATTTTGATGTAATATTATCGGCGGAAGCAAACAATAATAAGAACACCAATTAAATAAATGGTTTGAACACCCAAAAACTAGGGTTCTTCACAAAAACGAATTTAATGTCTCAAGACATAAACAAATCTTCAATCTAACCTACTTAATAGGGTTTGCAATCCCCTATTTATAATAACCTAAACCTAATCCTAACTACACTAGAAAGCTAAGTAAATAGAAACTACTACTAGGGATGTTCTAATCCATATAGGATTCTGCAGGAACTATGAGGCATGTGTCTTGCACATGCTATCTTTATGCATATGCATCAGTAATCTTAAATGATTGTAGGGAGTAACACTGGCTTGTGAAGATGATAGTACACACTGTATGACAGGCGAAAGATATGTTGCTTGTATATACCCATATATTTGATTTCACAACGACATCATATCACTTAACGAGCAATTACCACCCATTCTTTCATATCGAGCTGGGGCTTATTCCAATCGAGTTCCCAAGTAGGATACACTTGTATCATGGCTCCCCTATAGGAACATAAACTCCCATTTAAGTAAAAAAAAAAACGGAGATTAGGGATACACTTGTATCATGGCTCCCCCTATAGGAACATACCCTTGACTTTGATGAACCATTCAACTTTGCTTGGAACTTAACCTGCACGTCCAATACGAAACACTGTTTGTTTCCCACTTCTTGTCTTAGTCATCTTATGCTCCAATATGCAATCTTCCTTGAATGACTCCTCTCAATCACCATCATCATCTTCTTGATTAGAAAACAAATTTTTCTGCTTCTGCTTCTGCTTCTAGTTGGCTTTCTGCTATGAAGTAGGTGTCTCTTTTTCCTCTGAATTCTTCGGATCTATTTTCGTCATCTTTTTTTTCCTTATCTTCTTAGAATCTTCTGAAGACAAGAATTTTACCTAGCTTTCTGTACTGCGAACGAGTTAAGATTATAAACCACATAAAACTTTATCAGGGAATCGAACTTTGCTCTTGACACCAACTTGATGCAAATTACTAGGTAAAGATACTATTGAATGCGAAATTAAACAATAGAAGTAAATAAAGATGAACAAAATACAAGATCTCGAAGAAAACTATCTTCTTTATTGAATATTATGAAGATTACAAGAATCTCTGCCTCACAATACTCCCTAGACAAGCTAAACCCTAGCTGCCTCTCTTATATTTCTAAACACACTAAACCTTAGTGGTTTCTCTAAACAACTAAAATAAGTTGTTTCACTATGTTTTGGGTTTATGCCAAAACATCAATCTAAACAAACTAAACACTAGCTTGTTTATCTATCTTGAAACAAGTAAGGACTACATGTTTTTTTTTATATATCTTGGTTTATGCCAAAACATATATTTATAGGCCTCAGACAACTTCTAGTTGGCCAAGGATTTTTTTTTTTTTTTTTTTCCTTGAAATTCTATCTCTTGTGGAAGAAAAAAACCTATATTTTAAGGTTTTATTTTCATTGTCCTATAAGGAAAAGAACTACTAAGTTCCCAAGTAGGATACACATGTATCACCGACATGCAATACAACTCATAGTCTAACTTGGTCTAACTCGATGACTCATATGCTCGTGTGGCGCTTATGTGGCGATTCCTATTAATGCCAACAACTACATGATCAATACCAAATATACTCCATTATTATTTGTCCGTTACAAAAATCAATGTGATTTATGTCACATGTGCTACAATTGTAATTCCCAATATATAAAGGGATTTATTTCATGTAAAAGGAGACTCAAGCTCTCTCCTGTCATCTGTACTCATCTCATATCAATAAAATAACACTCATCTCTTCTGTGGATGTAGGCACCATTGTCGAACCGCGTAAACTCATGTATTGTGTCACTTTATATATTTTTTATAATTTCCATGTCGTTCTTAGAATGTTTAATGCAATTACATTGATAATGTTGTTACTCTACTGAACCAGCGTTACAGATCCTGGTTAACTCATCCTTGGGCTTTCAATCATATATCAAGGTTGTGGGTTGTTTCTTAACTATGTTGGAAGGTTTCTTTGGGGGCAGGATCAGCAACGCGGATAGGGTTTCATAAAGATGCATAACCTGAGGAGGGTTAAAGGTCCATCTGTACAATGTATCTTGTTGTACTTTTTATACAAGGAATGAATGATATATATCTTCTGACAGTAAATCAATCCACTAGCTATATGATTCAGAGTTTACACACACGGTAACGCCTGGTGGCTTAACACACTAAGGACCTTCCTTGGGATCGGGCTATCCGAGATGTTAATGGCATTCGCTGCCAATAAAACATTGTTCTTGGTGTTGAGATAATACCAATCGGCTCATTGCTTGTGCATGTTTAACCGGGAAAGGCTACTATATCAATCTCGAACATCTGCATTGTGGGTTGAGGGTTGAGGTTGCCGTTGTTGCACATGATGGTGAGGCTTTGTGTTTTTGGAACATAACACCCAGCCTACTACGTATAGTATTCTGGTAGTGATTTAGAGGATAGTGAAAATTGGGAAGATTTATTGATGCTCGTTGGACCTTAGGGTGATATACCCGCTCCTGAGACCGAAATTCAAGATCAATGCGAACCTTACGTTCCTTCAATACAGAGAGTAGGAAGGTGATGCGAGGACGCCAATTGATGAACATGTGCAGAGCACATGATTCAATTCCTACATGAGTTTCTATTTTGATTCCTATTCTTAATAGGATTTACTATTACTTAGTTTCTATTTTGTTTTAAGTTCCTAGACTAAGTAGTTTTTCTAGTTTAGTTAGGATTAGGTTTAGGCTATTATAAATAGGGGATTGCAAACCTTATTAGAAGGTGAAATTGAAGATTTGTTTATGTCTTGAGACATTAAATTCGTTTTTGTGAAGAACCCTAGTTTTTGGGTGTTCAAACCATTTATTTAATTGGTGTTCTTATTATTGTTTGCTTCCGCCGATAATATTACATCAAAATTGGTATCAAGAGCTTGTTTTTTCTGGGTTTAGAAGATTAAAAATCTGTTTTTTTTCTTCTTCTCGAGCCATTTATTTCTTTGGATATTCACAATGGTAAACCAAGGGAATACAAGAGGCAGACCCCCAACCATGACCACTCGCGTTGCTCGCATTAAAGACACCTTGACAGAGATGATGAAGATGATGTCCACGCTTGTTGTAGCTCCTCAACCACCACTGCAAACTGTTGACAGCAGTTCTGCTGGTGAGAGCAATGAGGTTGATGATCCTAGACCAACCCATGAATCAGAAAGAAGTTCTGATGATGAACAGCACAATCGACGTCCCCTCTCCCTTCCTCTTGTCTTAGAAGATGATTCTGAATCACGTCAGAACCGTATTCATGCTTGGCTTCATGAACGAGATGGTGAATTTAAAGGAAATTGTAGTCTTAACGGTGCTAGAAATCAGCAAGTTAGAGCTGATATTCGACGACCAGCACAAGTGGCGAATCAAGGCCATCTTAGGGGTCCACATGTTGATCCAGGTCGAGTACTTCCACCTATGGTGCGAAGGCAGCAGCAGCAGCAACCACAAGAACATGTTCTTCGTGGTCAACAACAAGATATTCCAAGAAGAAATCAGCAGCAGCGAAATTGCAGAGCCGCATCTCCTCCCCGTTTGCTTAGGAATCATGCAAATTTGCATCCCAATAGAGATCTGCAGCAAAGAGATTTCTCTCCTGTTTGACGTAGAGGTAATAATGGGCAGAATCAGGTCAGGAACCATCATAATACTCCACCTCGTCAGCATCGACATGCACCCAAGCAGGCAGCTCGTGCTTATGATCCTCCTGATCCGTCAGATTCTAATTCAAGTACTTCTCCACCTAGGCGTCCTAATCATAATCATCATGCCCATCAAAATCAGCAACGCCGGAATCATGGCAACGATGAAGGTAACTTTAATCTTAACCGTTTTTTGCGAATTCTAGAACGTAATCAAAATGGTGATATTAAACTTGATGTTCCCGAGTTTAATGGTAAATTACACCCGGATGCTTTTGTTGATTGGCTCAATAAGATTGAAAAGGTTTTTGATTACAAAAATTTAGAGGATCCGAAACGTGTTAAGTTGGTTGCTACTAAACTGACTGGTTATGCGTTAGTATGGTGGGATGAGTTGCAAAAGAGTCGAGGAAGACAAGGTTACAAACAAATCACCACTTGGGACAAGATGCTTCGTGAATTGAAGTTTGAATTCATTCCTCATGACTATGAGAGAGATTTATTCATGAGACTTCACCACTTGAAACAAAGACTTCGAAGTGTGACTGATTATACTGAGGAGTTCCTTTTGTTGTCTACTCCTGCTGATTTAACAGAAACTATGGAACAGAAGGTTGGGAGATATATGGATGGTTTGCGAAAATCTATTCAGCAAGATTTAGCATTTAAGGATATTTATGATCTTTCCGATGCCATTAAATATGCTCTTAAAACCGAAGAATTACACAAAGCAATGTCTTCTAGTACTTCTACTCCGATTGATTCTTCTTCAAAGCCTATTGTTACATCATCCGGTATGACGTGTTATAATTGCAAAGAGGTTGGTCATCGTATTAGTGAGTGTCCTAAGAAGAAACGTGTTGGTTTAACACAAGATGATAATGAATCTATCGATCCACTTGCCGAAGCGGATGGTATTTTGACACCGGCTGATTCAGGTTGTCCTATGCTATTGCTTGAGCGATTTTGTGACAATCTCGAACTACCTCGAGATACTCGGCTTTTGCCTTTCGATGTTCGGTTCTCCATTGTTTGTGATTCGTCGTTCTCTCATTACTCCAGTTCCTGCTGAGGATCCTAACAAATGGCTTCGTCACAACATTTTTTGCACTCGTTGCACCTCTATGTGTCGATTGTGTAGTTTGATCATTGACAGTGGTTCGGCTGAAAATATAGTATCTAGTGACATGGTTGACAAATTAAAATTTAACGTGGAGCCTCACCCCGAGCCTTTTCACGTTAAGTGGCTAAGCAAAGGTACTGAAGTAAAGGTTAATAAGAAGTGCTTAGTTCCTTTCTCAGTTGGTAACTATAAAGATGAAGTGTGGTGTTCTATTGTTCCTATGGATGCGTGTCATGTGCCTTTGGGGCGACCTTGGCAATATGATTTGAAGGCGCATCATGATGGATACAAAAACACTTATTCCTTTTATTTTCATGGTGAGAAGATTACTTTGACTCCGTTAGCTCCAGTAAGATCTACTCTTCCTTCCCAATCATCGGTTTCTTCTTCGCCTCCTGTGAAGTCTAGTTTTCTTGCCGAGGGACACCAGGCAGGTATGATTTATGTTCTTGTTGATTCATTTTTGACAAATCCTACTGTTATACCTCCTGTTTTGCAACCTTTATTGGATAGTTATTCAGATGTTTGTTCTGAGCCTATTGGTGGGGAACTACCTCCACTGCGAGATATTCAGCACACTATTGATCTTGTGCCGGGAGCTCCTCTCCCTAATTTGCCCCATTATCGCATGGCTCCTTCTGAGTATGCCGAATTACAAAGGCAGGTGGCAGATTTACTAGCTAAAGGTTTTGTTCGTGAAAGCATGTCCCCTTGTGCTGTTCCCGCGCTACTCACACCCAAGAAGGATGGTAGTTGGCGGATGTGTGTTGATAGCAGGGCTATTAACAAGATCACAGTTAAATACCGTTTCCCAATTCCTCGACTAGAAGATATGCTTGATTCCCTACATGGAGCTAAGGTATTTACCAAACTCGACTTGAGGAGTGGATATCATCAAATTCGTATGCGTCCTGGTGACGAGTGGAAAACAGCTTTTAAAACCAAGGATGGTTTATTTGAATGGTTGGTGATGCCTTTTGGGTTGTCTAATGCTCCATCTACCTTCATGCCTTTTGGATTTCTCTTTCGTGGTTCTCAGCTATGTATTCCTGTCTCTTCTCTCCGTGACCAAATTATGACTGAAACACATGCTGGGGGTTGAGTGGTCACTTTGGAGTGATCAAAACTATTGCCTCTATTCGAGAGAAGTATTTTTGGCCCACTATGCGAAGGGATATCAATAAGTTCATTGTTCGTTGTTATGTGTGTCAAACAGCCAAAGGCAAGCAAACCAATGCTGGTTTATATACTCCTCTTCCTATTCCTGAAAAGCCATGGCTTGATGTTTCTATGGATTTTGTTGTGGGTCTTCCTCGCACTTCTCATGGTATGGATTCAATTTTTGTGGTGGTAGATAGATTCTCTAAAATGGCACATTTTATTCCTTGCACGCGCACTTCCGATGCTAGCCATATAGCTTCCTTATATTTCCGCGAAGTTGTTCGTTTGCATGGTTTACCTCGCTCTATTACTTCTGATCGGGATGCTAAGTTCACTAGCTATTTTTGGAAGACATTATGGAAGCATCTTAAGTGTCAACTCCGATTCTCTACAGCTTTTCATCCGCAAACAGATGGCCAAACCGAGGTTGTGAACCGTAGTTTGGGAGACTTATTGAGATGTCTAATTGATAATACCCCTACAGCATGGGAGTTGGTTTTATCTCAAACAGAGTTTGCTTATAATAACTCAGTTAATCGCTCCACCGGTCTTTCTCCATTCATGATTGTAAATGGCATGACTCCACGCACTACTATGGACCTTGCTCCACTTCCTCCTACAGTTCCAGTTTGTCCTGATGCTGAGGCTTTTGCTAATCAGATTCATAACATTCATGAGGATGTCCGTAAACGTTTGGAGAAATGTTATGCTTTATATAAGGCTCATGCAGACAAACGGAGGCGTTTGGTGTCATTTCAGGTTGGTGATTTGGTAATGGTCTATTTGCGCAAAGAACGATTACGTGAACGTTATCCCAAGCTACAAATGAGGCGTTTTGGACCTTTTCCTATCGTTGCGTGTTATGGTGATAATGCGTATGAAGTAGACCTTCCTTCAGAGTGGCGCATTTCGCGGAGTTTTAATGTTGCAGATCTTACCTTTTTTGCTGGTGACATTGTCCCTCCCATTACTTTGCCTTCTGACATTTCTAGAGTTCCAGCTGCTGCTTCTGATCAAGTTGAAGGTGTCGTTAATGTGGCATCTACGTCTACGCGTCAGGGTACTTATGATAGATTCTTGGTGAAATGGCGTAACCGTCCGTTTTCGGAGAACACATGGCTTTCCGATGCTAGTTTTCAACAACTAGATCCAGATTTCTACAGGTGTTATATGGAGTCGACCTCGAGAGCGAGTTCTTCACAAGCTGGGGGGATTGATGCGAGGACGCCAATTGATGAACATGTGCAGAGCACATGATTCAATTCCTACATGAGTTTCTATTTTGATTCCTATTCTTAATAGGATTTACTATTACTTAGTTTCTATTTTGTTTTAAGTTCCTAGACTAAGTAGCTTTTCTAGTTTAGTTAGGATTAGGTTTAGGCTATTATAAATAGGGGATTGCAAACCTTATTAGGAGGTGAGATTGAAGATTTGTTTATGTCTTGAGACATTAAATTCGTTTTTGTGAAGAACCCTAGTTTTTGGGTGTTCAAACCATTTATTTAATTGGTGTTCTTATTATTGTTTGCTTTCGCCGATAATATTACATCAGAAGGTTGTAATACCCATGAGTTGGGTTAGTCCCACATCATCTATGAAGTGGTTGTATTGGTAGTATATACTAGGGGTGGCAATCGTGTCGGGTCGTGTCGGGTTCAGGTCGGGTCTTAACAGGTTGGGGTGTTTTTCGCTTAAACCCGAACCTGACCTGTTAACCTGTTTAACTCTTTTTCCTTAAACCCGAACCTGACCTGCTAATTAAACAGGTCGGGTTCAGGTCGACCTGTTTAGACCTGCTTTCTTAAACACATTGTAATGGGCCTGTTTAAACCTGCTAAGTAAATATGATTTTCAGCTTTACTTAAGTGAAAAGTAGCTGCTAATGTTTGAATTTGATGTTGTTGTTGAGAATTGGTATAGAATTAAAATTTCTGTTTTTCTTTTAACTTTCAACACAATTAAGCTATATAATTGCAATTCAATTGGAATCAAAATCAAACATATATGTAAGAAGAAGAAGTATTAAAAAAACCTAAAGAAAAAGGAGGAATTGGGTACCTGGAAGAATTGAGATTAGAAGGAGAAGAAGTAGAAGTGAAGAAAGAAACAGAAGCCCATTCATTCTTAGATCGAATCTGATACTCTCTTAGCTGTTCTGCTAGATTTGAATGTGTGATCATCGTTTTTGGCTGCTTTCGTTATGTTTGATGATTTTCTCTTCTTCTCTAAAAAAAGAAGAAAAAGAAGAAGAAGAGTTCTTGGAAACTGATTTGTGAGGTTTTGTTGAAGAAGAAGAAATGATAGAATTGTTTTGAAGAGAGAGATTAGTTTCTCAAGTTTCAACATTCGATTCGGATTCGATTCGATTCGATTCTTCTCTAATTCATAGGAAAGCGTGCTGTGAAGGAAGAAGAGTTGGAGAAAGCTTTGAGCTTATGCTGAGCTGGTGCGGGTTTCGGGTCTGACCCGACCTGTTAATATTCAGACCTGAACCCGACCTGTATATTAAACAGGTTAACAGGTTCGGGTCAAAATGACCCGCCAACCCGATAAGGCTAAACCCAAACCTGTTTATATCGGGTCGGGTTCGTGTCGGGTTAACGGGTCTCGGGTCACTTTGCCAGCCCTAGTATATACAGCTTAATCATACTCTAACTAATGTCAAGGCCTTTCGGGGGAAAGCCCAGATGGGTGGACTCTGATCCAACACTACAAGAATACTGTAAATTCGCCACGGACCGGAACAGTGGCAAAACATGATTAGCCACTGAATCCGTGGCAAGTCCGTGGGTGTTCAGGGGGTAGCTAATTTGTTTGCCACGGTCCGGGTCCGTGGCAGACACATATACTTAGCCACGGTCTAAAACCGTGGGCTTTGCCACGGATATCAACCGTGGCAAATTTCTTATTAGCTACTGTTATTGACCGTGGCAAATCTAAAATTTATTTTTTTAAAAAAAATAGATTAGCTACTGCTTTGAGCCGTGGCAAATCTGGTTTTTTGTCCAAAAATAAAATACTGCTTTGAGCCGTGGCAAATTTGGTTTTTTTGTCCAAAAAGAAATAAATAATAATTTAGCAATTACATTATCTTGAATATACACTTGATTCATTATTTTTTCCCAGATTACACGTAATAGTGAATGTCACCAGCTATGACAAATAAAGAATACAATACAATATCAAAACTAAAGAATACAATACAATAAATAAAGATCTGTCCTTCTCGAATTCTTCTTCGTCACCACTTCTTTATTTTCTTCGACCTATAGCTTCCTCCACAGATATAAAAAACCTACATAGAGAATACTCAATTAGATTTTTGATAAAAAAAAAACATTAACTACTAAGTGCACACATGAAAGTTTTAGTTTATGTGTACATGAATGTTTACCAAACCTCATGGCATGTCAGACTGCAATCTAAACTTTCCCACAATCCAAGAAACAGTTGTATAATGCTTTTAATATTCAAACAATCAAAGTAAAACATTAGGATCATGCACTTAAACAGGCTAAAACATGCCTACATGTTCATGGTAACTTAACAACTTGTATTCTTACCGTTGTTCTTAGAATCATGTAGATAGTTTCTTAGTGAACCCTTTTGGGCAGACTCATATATTTTGAGCTGATACATGATTTTATAATGCATGTGTTTCAGTGCACCAATGGTAATGCTTTTATCCACCTACATTCACTAGAAAAACAAATTTAATCTATTGTTGGCATTTTATTTAAAAATCATTATTCTTTGATTCATTACTTTTTCCAACATAATCATTTAAGTGTCACTATGGTATCACCCTGAAATGTGCCAAAAATGTCCAGACAATATATAGCTAAGGTATATGCATTAAAGCAAAACTTAAAATCTAACCTGTACAAGTGTATAATGGAGTCTGGGTCTTAAAGTCCCAAAGACAGACAATAGTTCACAAGATCCACTAGCCAGATGTTTCGCGTCGAAACACTAAGTAGAACTTCTGTATGACCTACAGAGACAACATATATATAAGACTAAGTTCAACTTAAACAATAATGAACAGGATTTAGCAAACATTCATTTTATGCATATAGTGGTTCGACTATGCTCAATGGCAATAATTCAAAAAATCGTGCCCACAACATAGTTAAATTCCAATATCTGTAGTATTGAAACTTAATCTGTCTTGTGGTAATTGAATGGGGGACATAATTAGGCGGAATCGACCACACAAGACCATGTCGCATTACTGAAATATCTTAAGCCAATATTATATGTGATTGGTTAGCAGTTTGGGTAGTAAGACAAATAGTGTATTTAGGTAGTCAATGAGTATCTTGTCATCATTTTCTTTTGTATTAACTTTCAGAGAATCAAAATGATGTATATTTAGTTATTACCAATTACAAGAGCAACAGATGGAAATAAAGGACATACCTGCAATAGTTCTAATGGAAATAAAAGACAATCATGTGGTATATTGAGGAATTTTAAATGTTCAAGCAAACTGGCAATATCAATCCCACGATGGTCCTGCATACAAAGTGTTTAATGAGATCGGAGATCAAAATCTTCGAGGAAAGTAGCATGACTACTTGAATGCCATCACTAGGTAAGACATAGATGTTAATAACAAGATGGAGTTATGTACCTCAATTCTTGCTTCCTCAATTTTCTGTTTACAAGGATGCCGATTTTTCCACTTGTTTTCTAAAAAGATCATGTATATAAAAACATGTAAATTACAAATGTCGATAAAATTCATTGAGGAGAGTTTTAGTAGAACAAACTGCTACATGTCCTTTAACTTTTTGATTAACATATGCACTTATGCCACAAATGTTAAACATGGTTTCACTCATCTCAATAACATGGAAAATTTTATCGTTTGCAGATTTATTATATTAACAAGAAGCAAAAACAAGTCATCATCTAAAAATTTCAAACATGCATATAACAAGGGCGTAATCCAGAAGCAATGACAAGAAGAAAAAAAACTTAATAGGCTTTTCAAGATGACCAATAACACATTACAAAAGTTCCTACACAGATAAAAAATTTCCATGTTCAGGGATAAGAAGCCCGACAATGACAAGTGCATTTTGAGTGTCAAAAGCTATGTATGGCATTGGCTTGAGGGAGAAAGTCTACGTGTGACTGGATCCACTAGCTTACTCATTGAGTCATGATAATGGAAGCAATTAAGAGCTGATCAGGGGCAGCTCACGGGGTGGCTCACGCTACACTGTCATGTCTTATGTACTACAATTAATATTTCTGCTATAAATCAAATTCAAGTTAGATTGGAGGAATTTACAAAAAAATTGATACTACGTAGGACCATTAACTGTCAGATCACTGAAAAGGGGAAAGTCTTCATCAAAGAACAATCTCCTAAACCCAAGTTCCAAGAAAGAATGTCACTTTCATAAACCATAAATCTGTATATTGGGTGCAAAACTCCATTGATGGAGTATTATAACCTAGGAAAGTGAAGACAGAGGCTTACAAGTTACAACCAAGTCAAATGTCTTACTAGAAGCACACACTACTCCTATCTTCTCTAGAACCAGTGTAGTTGTACTCAACAACTATATATTAACAATTGATTTTGTACCATTTGCATTTATCAAAATTAAAATTAATTTTTTTTGGTAAACATAAATAAATTTTGATCAATAATATCAGAGAGTAAGTGAATTACTCTTATCGCTCAAGACAACATTCATGAGTGTGGGTTTCTATAGTTTTCTATACAGATTATCTTTGCAAATTTTTCAGAAGACATACTTTTGCAAATCCCCTCTCTAAAAAAAGGTAACAAATTAAAAATAGAAAAAAAGAATTATAAAGAAGAAAAAGAAATTCACACTGAATCAAGGTTTTCATATAATTGAAATTTGGTAACAACAACAAGGGATGCAGTAGTTTGCATTTTGCAATATTGCATAGCAATTCAATTCAATCAAATTCCTTCAAAAATAGCAAATAAAACGAAGTAAGTAGTAAGATTGTACCGATGATGATGATAGATCGATAAGACAATTCTTTGCTTCGGTGACCATGGTCTCTCTCTCTCTTTCTCTGAAACAGAAGGAGAAGAAAAGAGAAGCGAGAATCGATTCAACTGAAACTGAACCCCAAATTTGAACTAGGGTTTATAGTTCGAGCGCAAGAGAGGAAATAAAGAATAATAGGAAGCAATAGAGAAGAAGATGGGTGAAAATCTGAATAAAAAAATATAGGGTTGTAGAGACGTGGAGAGAGTTTAGAGAAGAAGAGATTTCTGCTGAAAGTACAAAAGAAGAAATCAATCTTCAAGTTAACTGTTGATAATTCTAGGGATATGAATTAATAATCCTATGGTTCTTAAATCATATCCTTACCCACGGTTGAAACCAGTAGGTTAATTCTTAAAATTAATTAAAACAACAACAAACTATTGCCACGGACTATACTAGCACTACCACGGACACGGACCGTGGCTAATTTAACCACCGACCCGGACCGTGGCTAAGCAAATCGTAGGTCCGTGGCTTTAATCAAATTTTCTTGTAGTCAACATCCTCTACTACTGGATATCCGCAGTGATTAAAGAGTGACAACATTGACATTAGCAAGCGGTATTGTGCTCGATGCTTCCATATGAGCGAGGACGAAATCCAGTGATGTCACAATGGTCGCCCCTTCAAAGGCTTCCCCGAATATTTCTCCGAGCCTGCATTTCTGATCGAGGGCTCAGAAATTTGGAGAACAGTTTGTCATTTGAGCAATTCCACCACCAAAAGGAATTGACTTGGTAACAACAACACATGCTAAGAGGTTATTAAATGCTTGTTGTAAATATTCTTATTCCACATGGAATAGAAGTTTAGGAAAAAGAAAGACCTTTTCCTTGCTAACTACAAGTTGTCCAACTATTGATTAACTTGTTTAGAGACCATTAAGGTCCATTAAGGTTTAGTGTGTTAGGGAATAGTGAGGCAATTAATTAGGGTTTAGTTTGTCTAGAGAGTATTATTGTGAAGCAGAGATTCTTGTAATCTTCACGACAATTAATAAAAAAAAAGAGATTTTTAGACATACCCCCTCATTTGAAAGTTCAAATTTGAGATACCCCGATTTGAAAAAAATTGAGATATCTCCCATTTCAAGATGTGGTGTTATCTTAGCCGTCCATCATAAAACTAACCTACGGCTGTAAAGCTCTTCTGTCTTGAAATGGGGGTATCTCAATTTTTTTTTAAATGGGGTATCTCAAATTTCGACTTTCAAATGGGGGTATGTCCAAAAATCTCATAAAAAAATACTATTTCTTTGAGATCTTGTGTTCTTTATTTACTGCTATTGTTTAATTCCTCACCCAATAGTATTTTTACCTAGTAATTTATCATGTCGAGAACAAATAATAAAAAGGGTAATTTATTGCATTATGTACATATATAACTAAAATGGCATTTTTCTATTATGTAGAGACCTTGCAAATGGGGTTTCCTTTGTATGGTACTGGTAGAACCTTCAAAGGCACAGCTTTCCTTAGTGTTATTCCCAGTCGTTCACTCATGTCCATATTCTCTGGCTTTAACCCGTTTGGCAGGACCCAGTCGAAGGAGTACAAGAGAGAACCTAAAGCCAATGGAAGCACAAGAGACACCAGTGGTATTGCAGGACATATTCGGCGACCTGAACCAAATGGCAAATACTCAAAGTTATGTCCCTTGTAGTCAACCATGTTCATTTCCAAGAACCTCTCTGGTTTGAAGATTAATGGGTCCTTCCATGACTTACGGTCCCTCCCTATTGCCCAAACATTGACAAGTATTTGTGTCTCTTTAGGAATGTAATATCCGAACATTTTGCAAGTATCCATGGCCTTGTGAGGGACTAGAAAAGGTAGAGGTGGATGGAGCCTTAGAGTCTCCTTGATAACTGCTGTAAGATATGGAAGTGTTTTCATGTCATTCTCTGCTA
>KZ305132.1:57015-82320 GCA_002738505.1 Aquilegia coerulea | reverse complement strand
GGGGAGTCCGCATGTTGATTGGATATGGTGTATCAAGAGCCTCAACCATACACACTCACGAGTTGCTTCATGGAGTGCAAGTATCTCCGAGTGGTTGGAAGATGTAGCAACCAATGTTTGCTTAGAAGATCGCCAAGAAATTGCTGTACCACCATAAGTAAATACATACCCGGTTTGCGATCTTTCTTTGTGTGGGTCAGATCTATATCCAGCGTCTGCATACCCCTTTAGTTGGGAGCCATTTGGCGGTTCTCTGGAATAGTATAAACCCATATCAGTTGTTCCTCGAAGGTAACGCATAATCTCCTTTAAGCCAGTCCAATGTCGTCGGGTTGGAGCTGAGCTAAACCTGGCTAACAAATTCACTGCAAATGAAATGTCAGGTCTAGTACATTGGGCTAAATATAAAGAGCACCCACAGCACTCAAGTATGGTACTTCAGGATCAACTAAAGATTCATTGTCCTCTTTAGGACGAAATGGGTCTAATTTCACATCAAGTGACCTAACGACCATTGGAGTGCGACTTGGGCGACATTTGTCCATGTTGAAACGCTTTAAAACTTTTTCAGTATACGTTGACTGATGGACAAGCACTCCATGCGTTGTATGTTCGATTTGCAGGCCGAGACAATACTTTGTTTTATCGAGATCTTTCATCTCGAACTCATTCTTTAAAGAGTTTGATGCTTTGGTAATCTCTTCAGGAGATCCAATTATATTTATGTCATCGACATAAACCGCAATGATGGCAAATCCTAAATTTGCTTTCTTAATGAATATACATGGGCAAATGGGATCATTCTTGTACCCTTCCTTCAGTAGGTACTCACTGAGGCGATTGTACCACATACGCCCGGACTATTTCAATCCATATAATGATCTCTTAAGCTTAATAGAGTACATATTACGTGGTTTTGCTTCAGGCAATTTTAATCCTTCAGGGACTTTCATATAAATATCAGTATCCAACATTCCGTAAAGATACGCAGTAACCACGTCCATGAGATGCATGTCGAGTCTTTCAGAGACTGCCAGACTAATTAAAAATCGAAATGTAATTGCATCCATCACGGGAGAATATGTCTCTTCATAATCAATCCCAGGTTTCTGCGAGAAACCTTGTGCCACGAGACGAGCTTTATATCTCACAATCTCGTTTTTCTCATTGCGTTTCCTTGCAAATACCCATTTGTAACCTACAGGGTTAACATTCTTGGGGGTTAGGACTACAGGTCCAAACACATTTCGTTTTGCAAGAGAATCCAATTCTGTTTGAATTGCATCCTTCCATTTTAGCCAATCATGTCGTTGTTGACATTCCTCAACAGTATGTGGTTCAAGACCATCATCATCTGCTGTAATCTCAGCAGCTACGGCAAAGAAGAATACGTCATCGATGACAATTTTGTTTCTATTCCACAACTCTCTCGTGCATGCATAATTTATAGAAATTTCATCATTTTCAGGTACCTGGGCCACGTCTGGGGCTTGTGTCACTTCAGGGACGGCCACTTCAGGGACATATTCCTCTTCAGGAGGTTTTTGTTTAGAGAGAATGTGTTTTCCTTGCCTTATAGCCTCTCCAAGAGTGCTATTTACTGGAGGTTTTGTTTGGCTTTTCCTCTTCCGGGGATTTGAGTCTTTTGACCCAACAGGTCGTCCACGCTTCTGGCATACTTTAGACGATTCATTTGCTGCCACATTCGCGGGTTGTCTTTCAGAGACGTGTCGTCCTTCAGGGACAGATCGTCCTTCTGGGACTTCAATTCGCGCAGGCGCATTCGCAGCTGGTACATGTGACCTTGTTACTTTTGCTGCATTTGTAAAACCATCAGGTAATTGCCAAGCAATTTTCTGAAGGTGAATGATCCTTTGTACTTCAGTTTCACACAAAGGAGTACGTGGATCAAGATGAGACAAAGTTGGTGTATACCAAGTCAATTTAGGTGCTTCTGCGGGAAGCCACAATTCACGTCGTTCTCCAGAAACAGACGAATTTCCTCCCCCTAACGGCGGGAAGACTGTCTCATCAAAGTGGCAATCTGCAAATTTTGCGGTAAAAACATCACCTGTCAAAGGTTCAAGATATCTAGTAATAGACGGAGAATCAAAACCAACATAAATTCCTAATCTACGTTGCGGTCCCATTTTTGTGAGTTAGGGTGGCGCAATTGGTACTTGCACCGCACAACCAAATGTTCGTAGATGAGAAATATCTGGTTGATGACCAAAAGCAAGTTGTAAAGGAGAATATTGATTATATGCATTTGGTCTAAGTCGAACCAGTGCGGCGGCATGCAATATAGCATGTCCCCATGCAGAAACAGGCAACTTCGATTTCATAAGCATGGTGCGTGCAATCATCTAAATATGTTTGATAAAGGACTCTGCTAATCCATTCTGTGTATGCACATGAGCAACGGGATGCTCGATGTCAATCCCTATAGACATGCAATAGTCATCAAAGGTCTGTGATGTGAATTCACCAGCACCATCAAGGCGGATGGATTTAATAGGGTAATCAGGAAAATGTGTCTGTAATCTAATGATTTGAGCAAGAAGTCGTGCAAATGCCATATTTCGTGTAGACAACAGAGACACGTGAGACCATCGTGCAGATGCATCAATTAACACAAGAAAATATCTAAATGGTCCACAATGTGGGTGTATGGGTCCACAAATATCTCCTTGAATCCGTTGTAGGAATGTAGGAGACTCAGTAGTGACCTTAGTCGGAGATGGTCTTGTGACCAACTTACCTTGAGAACAAGCAGTACAAACAAAGTCATTAGATGCAAGAATCTTCTGGTTCTGCAAACTATGCCCATGTGAATTTTCAATAATTCTTCGCATCATACTAGCCCCAGGGTGACCCAAACGGTCATGCCATAACATAAATGTCTTATGGTCATGGAACTTCTGGCCCATTACTGCATAAGATTCAAGGGGCTTGATGGTTGTGCAGTACAACCCTGAAGAGATAGCCTTAAGTTTCTCTACAACCTGCTTCTGTCCTGAAACTTCAGATGTTATACACAAATACTCAATATCATGATCATTCATAGTCTCGATGTGGTAACCATTAAGACGTATATCTTTAACACTAAGTAAATTTCTTGTGGACTTTGTGGAGTATAAAGCGTCCACAATGTTGAATATGGTACCACCAGGGAGCATGATATGGGCTCTGGCAGATCCTTTAACAAGACTTGATGTACCAGAAATAGTGTCCACATTAGCCTTCACAAATTTCATTTGTGAAAAGTAACTACGGTCTCGTAAAATTGTGTGTGTCGTGGCACTGTCTACGAGGCATACAACTCTACCATCCGCAAGACGATTATGCATGCTATATGCGGGATCCATATCCCTTCATAGAACAAGAAAATTAAAGTGAGTACGAGTTAAGATAACACACACTTATTATTTATTAACAGGCACAATACCAAGTAGAACAAAAGTACATATAAACAGATACATGATATAAAACGATAGATATAGACTTAATTGGTGGGGAAACCTCCATCAAAGAAGTCAAGATTATACTCTGGTTCCACAATGAAATCATCAACATTAAAAAGAGTAGAGTCTTCTGGCTCAGACTGATCGACAAAGTTTGTTTCTACTTTCTTTCTTTTGTCATTCTTTGATGCTTGATAAAGCTCAACCAAGTGTTTGGCCGTACGACAGGTACGCGACCAATGTCCTTCCATGCCACAACGATGACAAGTGTCATCACCAGTCTTATGGTAATGAGTGCTACTGGCACCTTTCCTTTTATCCATTTTGGGTTCAGTGTCATCCCACTTCTGATGGTATGGGGTACTCCTGGACCCTTTGTGGTTGGAATTGTTGTGATGAGGACCACCACTTTTATGGTATCGGCCACTTCTGGGGCCTTTACCTCTTTTGGGCCCATTCCACTTTTTACTACCACGATATGATGACGCATGTGCTTCAGGCACAGGGGCAGAGCCAGGTGGCCCTTTGTTAGCATTGCTCATCAGGAGCTGCTTACTTTGCTCGGCAGAAGTAAGAATTTCATTTAACTCCGAGTACTTCTTAAGTCTGCATTGCCGATACTGTTCGTGTAGGACCATATTTATAGGATGAAATGTAGATAGTGTTTTATCTATCATTTCTTCCTCAGTAACAGGATGCCCACATAACTTCAGGGTGGACGCGATTTTCAACAACTTCGAGTTGTATTCAGAAACAGTTTTGAAATCCTAAAACCTCAAGTGTGACCACTCATGTCGAGCCCTTGGGAGGGAAATAGTTCTATGGTGGTCATACCTTTCTTTGAAATTCTGCCAAAGAATCTGCGGGTCTTTGACAGTGAGGTATTCAGTTTTCAATTCCTCATGGATATGGTGGCGAAGGAAAATTAGTGCTTTAGCACGGTCCTGCTGGGACAGCTGATTTCCTTCTTTTATGGAGTCTTCCAGACCCATGGAAGCAAGATATAATTCGATATCAAGTACCCAGGATAGATAATTTTCACCAGTAATATCCAAAGCAGTAAATTCTAACTTGGTAATGTTAGACATGATTATAATACGAAAATCAACAAACTTACCCAAATACTTACACTGATAACACCTTGTTGTAATAACACCTTACTGATGTATACACTTCTTATAGTTGTTGGACAATAGAGCAAACTCGTGCTGATAACGTCGTAGAAATCAAAGCACCACTTGTAGTTACAAGAACATAAAGACAAGAAAGAAATATGTATATAGAAGATATATGGGAGAGTCGAGAGTGATTTCTTCTATTCACTTATCAGTATCAGTATATATGAAAGAGTGTGTATTCACACTTCGCTTCTTCTACACATCCAGGCACCTACTTATATATATATAGGTTGTACAAGCTCATAAGTCAAACTCCTTTGCTTACTTCTTAACATAGTTGAGTGCCACATCCATTTTGTTTCTAACACCTGTACTGATGATTAATCAATTGATCATTATTTGCTTCATCTAATCACATGTGACTGTGGGCTTGGGCCTGAACTTAGGACTTTAAGAATATGGACATCCACAATAATGTTTACAACATTCGGAAAGTTAAGAAATGCATTTCAACACTTTTGTCAAAATATGAGCACACTGTGCTTCTTTGTAAAATTGGATTTGGGATTAAAAACAGAGATTTTGGCGTTATCCTCTCTGTCTCTAATTAAAATTCCATCACAAAAATATATACCCATCCTCTACTTTTGTGTAATTCTTTGAGCTTATCAATAAAATAATTTTTCTTAAAAAAAAAAAAAAAAAACTAAATCCACAGCAAGATCTGAAATGCATTGTGTTAGGACTCTCAAGAGGAATTCTATCCATACTGTCCGTCCCATACCACAATTTAGTGCCTTTTTCCATATGAACTCCTTTTCCTGCACAAAAATCAGCTGCAAAATTTGCCTCTCTTTTTGTATTAGAAATAAGAAGCCATTCAAACTTCACTCTATAGACCTCAAATGCTCTCTTGACCTTCCAGTGAACCTTACTCTGCTTGGGTCATTGCTTCCGCAATTGCTTTGTATTATGCTTCATAACTAGTGGCATGACCTATTCCTCCAAAGTGAGCACCAAGAAACTTGATCCTATGATCTCTTTCGACAACTCCCTAACCAACCTGGCCTGGATTGTCGTGTGCAACACCATCAGTGTTTGCTTTGATAGTCCATATGGGAGGGGCCAACCAATAACATTCAAAAACATTGAAACCCTAGCTTTCTGTTCTTCTCCTTCAGCTGCAACTTAGTTAGAACCTTCTTATAATAGTCAGTTGCATAGATAACCTTGGAAAATGTCCAGTGCACAAATTCCACAGCTTACTGAGGAAACAAGTTTTGGCTGAATATTCTTATAAAGCAATGCATTCCTTGCCTTCCATGGTTCAACCAGAATAGCAAGAGAACCAATCTTCCACATTTCTGCCAGCATAGGAGTCTTCCCATTTTTCAATTTTATCATATTAGCAACATCATCAAGTGGCCTCCCATGACAAAACCATTCACTAATCAAGTTCCAAAGTAGAGAGACCCAATTGCTCTAGAAAAATAGGCTTCTTTCTTACACAAACAACACTGTGACACTACAGAAATCTTCATTGCTGGTAGTCTATCATCAGTATTGCCTTGTGCAATATTTTCCAAGCTAGAGTCTTAGTTCTTGGATGAAGAGTGGTGGTTCACCAGAATTTGGCCCAACCATGGGTGTTGGTCTTCTTTCTATGTTGAAGAAATAGTAAACTCACCACCATTACTGTGTGGCCAAACTCTTTGATACACATTGAGAGTATCTGACGGCTTCAGAGAAACCTAGTTGATACCAAGGTGATGAAGCAGGTTTTCCAAAGCTTGTGCGAAGTTCCACTGACCATTTTTGATACAGTGAATGAGTTTGAGCTGGGAGACATTCCACAAACTATTATTTGGAAGAATATACTCATTAAGAGGCTTCTCCCCAACCCAGTGATCTTGCCAGATTTTGATGCTTGCCCCATTACCAACTATCCATGTCTAATGCCTTCTAATCATATCTAGTCTCTTCCTGATGCCTGGCAAAACTGATGAAGTTTTGCTTGTAGTCCAGTCACCATTTCTGGCAGTGTACTTGCCAGTCATAAACTTTGACCAGTCTCCCTTTTCTTGATAAATGCTCCAAGCCATTTTCATTAGAGAAACCAAGTTAATATCTGCCAGCTTTCTCAGACCCATACGTCGATCAGTAGGAGTGCACACCTGATCCCAATTCACTGTGATTTTCTTTGAGCTTGTGGCATCCCCAGTCCAAATGAAGTTCTTTATCAGTCTATCCCCTTCCTTTCGCATATTTGGACTGCCATTTGTAAATGGACATGTTGTGAATTGGAACACTATTCAACACATGCTTAGCTAGTAAAACTCTACCTTGCAAAGATAAATTTTTCCCCACCCAACTAGACACTTTCTTCCTTATTTTATCAAGTAGAGAATCAATGTGCTCTCTCTCTTGAGTCTCCTTTTAAAGAGGGGAACACCAAGATATATTTCAGGCAAATGACCTTCCTGGAAGCAAAGAATGTTTTCGATCATATCCTGAGTTTTCTAGTCCTTGCCATACTGCTCACAAACATCTTGCACTTGGATTTGTTGAAGTATAACCCTGAACTATCTTGGTAACAATCCATTAGCTTGGTCAGGTTTTTGAGGCCTATTAAGCTAGCATTACAGAACACCAGAATATCATCAGCAAAGATGAAGTGAGTTGGACTAACAAATTTTGAATTTTGCACCATTCTTTCTAAAGCTTTTTGTCTTACCAGCCATATTCAAAAGGATAAAAAAGTGTTCAAATCCTAATTATACTTGAACAAAAGTAACCAAAACCAAAATATCCATATTTTTGAAAAAAAAAAAAAATATCAAATGGAAGATATAACTTCCTTCCTTGCATCAAATGGATTTTTGAGAGATTAATTTATTTTCTACAGGTCCCATGCACATAAATTAGAATAATGAAATTTGTAAATAAAGTTAAAAAGAAAAAGAAAAAAAAACAATTAAACAGGGTTTTCCCCAAAGAATTTTATCTGTGTAGCCTAATTGTATGTGGGTGTGTACACCTAATCACTTTATAAACACGTGGTGTCTTATACACCCACATATAATTAGGGAGCACAGATAATTGTTTTTGGGGTTTTCCCTTATTTTGTTGTGCATTGACGAAGGGGCTATTAGCTAGACATTTTCTTTTTTTTTTTTTTTTTTTTTAAAATTTGGTATATTAATCATGGCCCGAAGGCTTACAAAGACAGAGCCCAAAGGGCTTACAAAGACAAGGCCCGAAGGCTACTGATGCTACTACCTAAGTGTCCACACCGCCACCTTGCAACTCGAGCAATTCTGCTACTCAGGGACTTGCTTTCGCTGAAGAACACCTAGCCACATCATCATCATGGGAGAACACCTAACCACATATCATCATCATAAGAGCATGGGCCTCCTAATCTCGAACCAGGCCCGAAGGCTGACCCACCTAAGAATTACATGAGAAATTCCCCCAAACACTGTTGATGGGAATTGAACTCACAACCTCTCACTCGTGGGAGTGTTTGAGAGGGATAACAAACCAACTGAGCTAGTAGTTGTTTTTTAGCTAGACATTTTCTTCACCTATCGTGTAGTGTCTAAACCTCATTTAAAAAAATTGGTGGAATGAATTATTGTATTATTTTCTTGTTTTATTTCCAACATATGCAATATTATTTCCAAAATTCCATGTATATAAAATATGAATTTTTTTTATTTTATTGTTAGTTTTGAGAAATCTAATGAAATGTACCGTTAATGTATCAGGTCATCACATTATACATTACAAGTACTCTAAATGCAGTTTTATCTTCAGAGCACCAACAAGAAATGCGACGTTATCTTTATAATCATCAGGTGAGAATAAATCCTGATAACTATATACAATCGAATTATTTTTTGATGTATCAGATCATTCACTGAGCTACTAGATGAACAATCAGCAGATGAAAAGGATGAAGACTAGGAGATGTTCAATTGATAGGGACATGGGAAGAAAACAATGTTTACAACTTTACATCACTGAATGGAGGGGAAGTTAGACTATGAGTAGTTTGTTAGACAAGTAGGGTTACCTGGGTTTGGGAAAAGTATTGTTTTGGCCTTTTGGGAGGTGTCAATTAAGAGAACAGGCAGGTGCTAGTTGGGCTCAACTGGTAAAACCTTTGGGTAATGATACCAGAGGTCTGGGGTTCGAACCCCACCAGCATTACCAAGTTACTGATCTCATTAAAAACACGTTTACCACAACCATTTTTTGCGAAGGAGCATGTGGCTCAATGGTAACACCCTCTCACAAAGTGGAGAGGTTGTGGGTTTGAAACACGGCAACAGATGAGTGTCATCCACATTAGAGTAAAAAGGATTTCAAAATGAAGAAGGGTTACGTTTAGTTTAATTTGCTAAAAGAAGTAAAAATTTGTATTCAAAAAAATCTCAAATCATCTGTTGAAGCTAGCAACAACCAATGATATATTTGCCGAAGTCATTGCATGTCATCCATTTGTGGGCATGGAGTCCCATGTAGGTCTGTAATGTATTTCTTAACTTTCTAAGTTAAACCAAAACCTAAATAGCTCATTAATAGGAGGACCAAAATTTAAATACTCCAATATTTTATGGATTTCAAATTAAACACAGAAAAGCAGATTCAATATCAATTAATAAATTTGATATTTTGGCTGTTATAATTCTTTAATTTATCTTAAATCTCAAAACAAGTGATTTTTTTTCTTTTCGCAATCTTAAATTTCATTGAAATGATGAATCTATCATGAATTCCATTCTCTTCAATTACGCTATCAATCTTATAAAGTATAGATTACTAGCAATGCAATTATTTACTCGTTGGCGGCACTTTGAGTTTAATATCTTCCTAACAATTGTCTTGGGTATTCAGTATTCAATCTATAAATTTAGATTGCATGTGTGGGCAAATACTACAAAAGGAATCTGTTGCACCTTCTGAAAAAGGGAGTTTCTTGACCCTCTTTGTTATTAGTCCAAATTTGCTCAAATCCCACTAGGGTTAACTATACCAAAGGTTTAGGTTTTATTTTGATGATGAGACGCGGACCAATAACAAAGAGTGTCTAGAAACATCTTTTTCTGAAGGTGCAACAAATTCGGACTCTACAAAAGTGCTAACAAAGAATTAAATTTGTGTATTGCATGCAGAATGAAGATGGCGGTTGGGGTTTACATATTGAAGGAGATAGTACTATGTTCATAACAACCTTGACCTATGTGACTTTGAGATTGCTTGGTGAAGGAGTTGATGATGGAGAAGGGGGGATGGAGAGAGCACGCATGTGGATTTTAAACCATGGAGGTGCCACTTGGACAACATCGTGGGGCAAAATGTGGCTTTCGGTATATATATGATCCTCTCGTTTAATTTTACCAAAATAATACTAGTGTGTGACCAAATGAAGGGTTCATCTGCATTTATTTATTTGTTTTCAAATTTTTTTTTTGTCAACATTTGTCTACTTCTAGAAACACATTAAGATGCCTACAGAGCAACAAACTAGTGAACTTCTATGACAGAATCAAGGCTAGCAAAGTTATTAGCTGCCCTATTTGACTCCCCATATACATGCTTGAAGGTTCAAGTTCCTCCACATGATTTCATCGCATCATGTTCTAGACAGTTCCAAGATAGTTCAATCTTCAGAAGCAATATTTGAATAGCAAGTAAGAACTAGCTGCCATTCTGCCAACATCACCGTTTGTCTTTGTAGTGGTCTGCACCGTTGCAGTCATGCTAGTATACCCAGTACCATGACTAGACTGATCTCGGTTTCCTTCTCCAGCAAATGCTAAGGAAACCTCACTAAGGTGTCAGCCATCGTATATATCTACTGCGACCAAGCCAATTATATTGAGTTTAACAATAGATTGGTTTCTCACTCTCGCAACATGTGGTGTGTCTTAGATTATCTCTAGTAACAGTTGAAGTTATTGCTTCACTTCTGACAGGGACGTACCCTGTTCCTAGCAATACCCCAAGGGTTGCTATCATTTTTAAATCTTCTATATATTATCTTGCCCTCCTGCCAGATAAAATACACAGCTGAACACAGAAAGACGTTATAAACTTCATTTTTGATGTCGAGGATGTTTGTTACGGTTACAATGACATGAACTCATGACGAGGGAATTGATAAATATGTAATAGGTACTTGGAGTATTTGATTGGTCTGGCAACAATCCACTGCCTCCAGAGATATGGATGCTTCCTTATATTCTTCCTTTCCATCCAGGTCTAATATTTGTACTTCTTCTTGTTCCTTGTTCTTCTTTTGGATATGTTATAAACTTATCACATATCTAAAACTTACAACTAAATTTCTTGATCACTGCACCAGGTAGGATGTGGTGTCATTGTCGAATGATTTACTTACCAATGTCCTATCTATATGGAAAGAGATTTGTGTGTACATTTACACCAACAATTCTATCTCTGAGAAAGGAGCTCTTTACTGTTCCATACGATGAAATAGATTGGAATCAAGCTCGCAATTTATGTGCAAAGGTAATGTATCTTTTATCGACATATTCTGCTTTAATAGAGAATAATAGATTAACTTTAGATATATTAATTTGTTTTTATCCAGGAAGATCTATACTACCCGCATCCAATGGTACAAGATATTCTCTGGGGAGTTCTTCATTATGCCAGTGAGCCTATTCTAAAAACATGGCCACTAAATAAGCTTAGAGAGAAGGCTTTGCGCACAACAATGCAACATATACATTTTGAAGACGAAAGTACTCGTTACATATGCATAGGACCAGTGAACAAGGTATGTCTAGGCCACTAGGCAATGGCAGGATGTCATAAGCTAATTTTTTTTTTATCATAAACTGGAGGAATTACCCAAACTAAGTGAATATGCACGCGCTGCATAAGTGGGGATATTATTGGGTATGGGCTTGGACCTTTATATAAAGTCTGCTCATAATTAAAGTAAAGGTAAAACGAAATTATCAGTATTTATGTGTATAAGTATTATTGGGTATGGGCTTGGGTTTTTATACAGCCTGCTTATAATTAACGTAAAAGTAAAACCGGAATCATTAGCATTGGGTATGGGTTTGGGTTTTTATATGGCCTATTTATAATTAAGGTAAGAGTAAAACTGAAATTATCAGTATTAGGTATGGGCCGGGCTTTTATACAACATACTTATAATAATTAAGATAAGGGTAAAATCGTAATTATAAGTATTGGATATGGGCTTGGGTTTTTATACGGTATGTATATAATATTTATGATAAGGGTAAAACCGTAATTAAATGTAGAGATATGTGTGGGTAAAACTGTAATTATATGTAGAGATAGGTGTGGGTAAAACTGTAATTATATATGTAGAGATATATGTGGGTAAAACTGTAATTATATGTAGAGATATATGTTTTTTTTTGCAAATTGCAAGCTGGGGTTAGGCAGACCCCGACCAGATTATTATTAACTCAAAACTTTCAGACTTAATGTCTAGTGTACATCATGCCAGCGGCATCATTTGTAACAAGCATACTCAACTCCTCACTTAAGGGATTACAAAAGGTCATTGCACCCTCCATGAGAGCACCCAGATTAGCCAGGTGATCTGCTACCTGGTTACTCTCTCTGAAAGTGTGCGATAAGTCTCTCTCCGTGAGCTTCTCCAAATTCATCCTTATGTCAGCCACAAGGTCTTTCACCCTCCATGTAGGTGGTGATTTTTGCTCCAGAATTCTGATGGCTTGTAAGGAGTCAGACCTGATGCAGAGCTTCTGAATTCCCAAGTTGAGAGCTAAGCTGATGCCTCTATCAATTGCCTTCAACTCAAGATACAAGACTGATCTTATGCTCTCCACTGCACAAAAAGCCCTTAAGCTTACACCATTATCATCTCTGATGATGCCACCAAACCCTGCATGATTTTCAGTCATAGAACCATCACAATTCAACATGGACCACCCAAGGGGAGGGGGAGTCCAAGTGAATGTTCTGGGATGTCTATGTGTGATCTGCATGGAAATTCCCATAGTTGACATCACTGCCCTGTTGATGTTGTTATCCTTTAGTTTAGTTGCCTTTGCTGTGAGTCTAGTCTTGACATTCTTCAAAATGTTCTGCACTAAAAAAGTCTGATTCATCCGTATATCTCTAAAGATACGATTGTTCCTTTCTCCCCATATCCAGTACACTATTGATGTAGTAATTGCCTGCATGATCACATTGTTGATACTACCTTGTTGGAACTGTGCTAGAATCCACTTCCATTCCTCATCAACATTTTTAATGGTTCTGTTGATACCACATTGTAGCTGTACCTTCTTCCACACTTGTTTTGACCAAGGACAATAAAAAAAGAGATGGTGTTCATTTTCCCCTACTGGTGCAAGGCTTGAGCCAGATTGTAAGGTGGCCCAGTTTCTAATTGACGCTGATCTAGAGTTGTTGTGATACTCATACAAAAGATTGTTACAGATAGCTGGCAAGCTAAAGTCCGAGTGAAGAGGTTTTTGCTGGACAGGGTCCAAACACGAAATCCTAGTAGTATCAACCGTCAAAGAAGGGTTACATAGAACACAATTGGAAATGGGAGTGGTTTTCCATTGTACCAATTTGTCCTGAGTAGTAAGAGCACCATTGACAGCTAGCCATGTAACGAAGGAATGCCTGGGTGTGTTATGAATACTCCACAATTGCTTAGACCAGGTTAATTTAGGACCACGATCTCTGAGAACCTCGTACGCAGTGCTGATTGAGAAGGTACCTCTCGGGTGTGGAGTCCAGATAAACGAATCTTGATCTGCCACAGAAATTCTCTTCTCCCCAATCGACTCCCAGAATTGAAGCATTTTTGGAATAGCAGTATTAGGAATAGACCATTGCCCATTCACAATAAAAGAACTAACCATAGTGTTATCTCTAATTCTGCTTCTTTGCCTGATCTCAGTGTTGAAAACTTCTCTCAAAATGCCAAACCCAGACCAGGGATCATGCCAAAATGACAGCCTACCCACAGAAATTGAGTACTGCACAAATTCAGTCATCAGATGTCTCACCTGTAAGATTCCCCTCCATGCCCACGAGCAGTCAAGTGGTATATGCATAGTCCAGAAGTGTTGGTTTCTAATTAAGTGTTTCTGGACCCATTGTTGCCAAAGAGACATAGGCCCCCCCACTAACTTATAAGCTAGTTTGCAGATGGCTGCCTTGTTCCAAGTACTGGTATCTTTAACCCCCAAACCTCCCTCTGCCTTAGGTCTGCACACAGAACTCCGCTTAATCTTGTTTCTTGCATTCTGCATTGTATTGCCAGCCCACAAAAAATTTCTGAATACCCTGTTGATATCATGAACAGTTTCTTTGGGTAACATGAAGATAGAGCTCCAGTAAACATGCTTACTCATGAGCACCGAGTTGATGAGTTGAAGCCTGCCAGTATAGGACAACGCCTTAGCAGCCCAAGCATTTACAGCCTTGGTCATCCTTTCCACAAGAGGTAAACAATCTGCTTTGGTAAGTCTAGATGATAAAAGAGGCAGTCCCAAGTGGGTGATGGGAGGTGTACTGATCGGCATGTTAAGAATGCTGGCAAATTCCATTCTCTCAATCTCTGTACCCCTTCCATAGATAACTGTACTCTTGAGCTCATTAGCACTAAGTCCAGTAATTTCATGGAAGTCTTGGAGAACCTTTTTTATAGCAATAGCTGACAACCTATCTCCTCCACAAAACACCATGAGGTCATCGGCATAACAAAGGTGCGTGATGCACGGGTCATGACATTTTGGATGCAATGAAAACTGTCCTTCATTGACTTGTTGAAGCAGCAACTTTCCAAAAATATCCATTACCAAGACAAACAGAAGGGGTGAAAGGGGATCCCCTTGTCTTATCCCTCTCTCCCCTTTGAAATATCCCTCAGCATTTCCATTAATCATAACAGAATAGTGAGCAGTGGATATGCATGAATCAATCCATTGTATCATCCTCTGAGGTATGCCTTTTTTCTGTAAGATATGAAGAATGACCTCCCATCTGACATAATCATAGGCTTTGGTCAGGTCAATTTTAATGGTACCTCTTCTGGAAAGACCTTTCCTTGTGTACTTCCTAAGCAATTCAAGCAGTGGATATGCATGAATCAATCCATTGTATCATCCTCTGAGGTATGCTTTTTTTCTGTAAGATATGAAGAATGACCTCCCATCTGACATAATCATAGGCTTTGGTCAGGTCAATTTTAATGGTACCTCTTCTGGAAAGACCTTTCCTTGTGTACTTCCTAAGCAATTCATGTGAGAGCAAAGTATTGTCATTAATATTTCTCCCTTCAATGAACGTTGTTTGGTTCAGCTCTGTTATACTTGGCATAACATTCTTGATTCTCTGAACAATCAGCTTTGTGATACACTTGTAAATGACAGAGCAACATGAGATAAGTCTGAAGTCTGTGGCCTTCCCTGGATCAGGAACCTTAGGAATCAGGGCTATGTTGGTACTATTGACACCCCGCAACATTTTGTTAGCATGGAAAAAATTCCTGACAGCTTTTGTGAAATCTTGTCCAACAATTGACCAACATTTTTTGAAGAAACATGAGGAGTAACCATCTGGACCTGGTGCTTTGCTGTCTTTGATAGCATACATGGCATTTTTAATCTCTTCATCTTCTACTTCTCTCTCCATCATTGTAGCATCTTTCTCCTGAATACTACCAAATTGCAAATTATCAATCAAACCAGGTTGGTACACAGAGTGGTGTTTTTCTCCTAGAAGTCCTTGGTAATAGTTGAGCAACATCTCTTTGATCTGGTCTCCATCAGTAATTTCCATATCATTTTCATCTATCAATCTCAAAATTCTATTTTTGGACTGCCTGGCTTTCACAAGTCTATGAAAGTAATCTGAGTTTTCGTCCCCCAAAGCAATTCTGTCATCTCCAGCTTTCTGTTTCAAAGAAGCTTCTTCTACGCTGCTAATCTCAACATATTTCTGAATTGCTTCTTTTTCCTCTAATGCCAATGTAGTATCTAGTGGGTTCTGCTGTATGTATGCCTGAATCTTATTGAGTTGATCGTTAGCTTCTTTGACTCTCAGGTTGATGTTAGAGAAATAAAGCTTACTCCAGCTTTTAAGCTCAATCTTTAGCAGCTTGAGTTTGGTAGTAAGTTGCATCATTGGATTACCAGTGACACTAGTGTTCCATACTTGTTGTACTAAACCCATGAAAGTAGGATGCTTAGTCCAATGATTATAAAACCTGAATTTTCCTTTCTGACACTGCAGCTGATCATCCCAAAAAATCTTCATAGGACAATGGTCTGAGATTCCTTGGTGTAGGAATGTAACATAGGATTTAGGGTACTCCCTTCTCCATATGTTATTTACCAAGCATCTATCAATCTTGGTAAGAATTCTGCCGGCTCCTTCACTTCTATTAGACCATGTGAAATGATCTCCCACTCTGTTAAGCTCATCAAGTTCACTGCTTAGTATGATGTCATTAAACTCCTCCACATCTCTAGGGTGTAGACTATTTCCGCCTGCCTTATCTGAAGATTCTCTACAAGTATTGAAATCTCCAAGAATGGTCCAGGGTTCAGATATGTTTGGAGCCAAACATAAAAGATCTTTCCACAATTTACTCCTCTCCTTCCTGCTATTTCTAGCATACACTGTAGTGACCAGATAGGAACATCTGGCTGGCAACCCTGTCAGTGACTTTCACATGTATGTATTGATCAGAAGGGGCTATAGGTGTAACAATGAAACAATCAGGGTCCCATAATAACCAAATTCTGCCTCTTGGATCAACATTCCCATTGTGTAAGCTTTGCCACAAAGGAAAAATAGAATCCTGGATCATAGCATATTTATGTGATCTAACTTTAGTCTCCACCAAGCCAATGAGACTAAACCTATTTTCAATAACAATTCTCCTGACCTCAGTCCTCTTCTTTATTGCATTCATTCCTCTAATATTCCACACACCAAAGTTGCACTTACTCATTAAATCGATTTAGTGTTTATGGCCTTTTCCTTTCCCACCCTGCTGTTTTTTGGGGGATCCCTACCTTTGTTAGTATCATTAACAAGAGGTTTTGTTTTGATACTCTCAACAAGAAGACTGATGTTTGCCTTTTCAGGCTCAATTGGCTGCAGTTTGGCAGTCTTCGCCCTCTTCCTGATTTGGTCTTGCACACCATCCTCCACTTCAATATCATCAGAGATTGCACCCTCTTCTTCTTCCACTTCTTCCTGATTAACTGATTCCATGACTCTGGAGCAGCTAGAGTTTTCATGCTCATTATTCATTCTACTATCAGCAGTAGCCTCCTTGTCATTACGTGCTGCAGTTTGAAAAGAGAACTCTTGAACAGTTTCATTTTGAATAGGAGTGAAGCTGTTATGAACAGCTAAGGTATTTCTCTCATTGTTCTGTAAAATGGCAGTTGGCACAACCTTAGCAGTCTCTTGCCTGATAACTTTGCGCTTAGTAGTTTGTCTCTTCATTCTTCCTCTCTTATAGATATATGTTGGTAAAACTGTAATTATAGGTAGTGATATGTGTGGGTAAAATTTTAATTGTATATGTAGAGATATATGAGGGTAAAATTGTAATATATGTAGAGAAATGTGTGGGTAAAACTGTAATTATATATGTAGAGATATGTGTGTGACTGTGTGTGACACGTAGGGCTTCATGAACGCCTCGGGAAGGAGGCGCCTTATAAAGTAGTAGAGATATATATGGAAGACATTTCTATAGATTTTAATCAGGTAAAATAAAAAAAATAAAAATACACAAATGTGGAAGACACTTTGGCCGTGCTTGTTCTCCAGGAAAAAACTGGAATGGAAAACCACGTCAGCGATTTGCTGATTTTTTGTTTTTCTAGGTGCTTGGTGATTTCAGTTGATATGGGTCCCACTGTAAAAAGGTTTTTAAAATGTAAAACACGTCAGCAAAAATTGCAGTTTTGATAAACCAGGAAATCTATGCAAAACAGAAAATCACGCCTCTAATTTATGGTCCCCACCGGTCCCCAAAGCTTATAATCTCGCCGCGTCTCTTTTTTCCTTTTTTATTGATCTGGTAATCAAGCAACAATCCTGGTTATAAATGAAAAGTTTTGAAAATTTGTTACCTTTCTTAAAATTTAAAATCTTTCCGTTTCCGTTTCCGTTTCCCCATAACTTCCGGGGAAACAAGCACAGCCTTTGTGTAAATTGTATACTTAGTTAAGCTAAACTTAGGTAAAATGAATAAATTAAGAATATATATAAAAAAAATTATATGTTTTTAGAAGGATTGGTTTTACTATTTTGTAGTGCGCTTAAACTTCACTTTTGTATAATTCTTCAAGTTGATCAATAAAATATATGATTTTTTTAAATAAAAAAATAAAAAAACTGGTTCAATTTTGCACTGCATATTTGAGGGTTTTAGCTAAATTTTGTTTATGATACAGTAAAAGGGTTTTAGCCATATGAAAACATATGGGGGGTTTTGGACTTTTTATTTTCTTGATTGATCTCAATTCTCAAACCAAACTTCTTGAAACCAAGTAGGCATAAACCCCTACCTTTCATTCTTGAATCACTGAAAAATTAGATTCATTTGACAATGAGAGAGCCATGGGGATGCAAAGGATACAAAGAGAGAAGAAGAGGATTTGGTGAGGTCAGAGCAAATGGTGATACTTGGGTTCAGAAGCTGAATATCTCTTTAGCTTCATTTGTAGAGGAAAAGTATGTGCCTCTTTTTAATTAAGTCAAAAATATATACTCTATAATCTGTATTGTTGTTTGTATATTGTTAGGTTTGTGTTTGATTATATTTGCGGGATTGGATTTTTTCTTGAAAATTTAGAAAATAAAGCATACATTGATAGGTAAGATTAGAATGATAGTAAGTAGAAGAACTGTAAGTTTAATCTAAACTTTTTGGAAAATACAAATTTACGTCGTAGTTTTAAAGCTTTTTGGAAAAATGGTTAATGGTACAATATGACATCCCTCTATTTAGGCAACCCCATGTACTAAGCGAATTACCCTTGCTGCACTGAGTCTAACACCGATTGGTTTTGATTGATTACAGTCTTTGGAATCGATTTTTGCCCCAAAAATTTAGAATATTAAGCAAACATTGATAGGTACATGTAGAATAATAGTAAGAAAAGGGAAGGACGAAGAACATTATTTTAAACTTTTTGGAAGATACAAGTTTACCCCAAAGTTTTACAAGTGTTTTGGAAAATTGATAGGGGACTTTAGCTACAATCGGCCAATTACCCTTGCTGCACTCATGATAATCTTAAAAAACACACTTGGGGGCAGTGGCGGATCTAGGAGTTTGATCCAGGGGTATCAACTATTATATAGAAGGACGACAAATTTTTTTTTCCACATGTAATATATATTAATGACGCACAAAAATTGTGACATCTTCGTTCAACTAAGATAATGCATAACATAAATAATATAAAATACACCCATAGTTATAGGTAAATTTGATAATTAATGACTTACAAGATCATTTGCAGATAACGTCTTCGTTCACTTAAGTATCTTAGTCACAACTCACAAATTCACTCTAACCTGTATATACAATGAACTTCTAATCAAAATCAGCTCATTATTCAGAACAAATAGACTACTGGATATATAAAAACCACCAATGTACGTGAGTAAATTTACACACAGAAATAAACAAACAAAAAAAAAGTTGTATCATACCATGAATTCATAACATGAAATTGCCTGATTGACTGATTCACCAAATATTTATTTGTTAGTTTCATAACATGAAATTGCCGCAAACTCGCAAAGACTTGACGAACCAAAACTAAATTGATTAATAATAGTGTAGTGTGATTTAATAATTAATACTTATAATCCTACCAAGATCACAACTTTGTAGCATAATCCTACCATTCTACCAAGATCACAACTTTGTAGCAAATTGATTAAAAGAAATAAGTCTAAGAAAGTAATTTAAAGACTAAAAGAGTTAAAAAAAACCCAAATTTTATACAAAATTGTGAATAATGAGAAAGAAAGAGAAGATTGAAGAACCTGATTGATTGAGGGTGTGAAACTGTGAAATTGTGAATTGCATAAAATCGTGTTCTTATCCAAAATTTTGGAGTTAGAGAGATCAGAGATGAACTGTGATTGTGATTTGTGAGAGAGATCAGAGATGAAGTCTCGAAGAGTCGAAGAGAGAGTGAGTCAGTGAGAGACGATGAGGAAACCCTAGTGGCTTGTTTTCATAATTTCATCTTCTCTGTGTATTAGTGTATATTAAGAAAGTAATAGTTTCTTAGTTAGAAAGTAAATCTATATTGGGATTTGGGAAAAGGGACAAAAAGGTGGACCAAAACTTAATAAACAAAATTGAGGGGAGTAACCAACGTATCTACCACAAAAAAAATCCTGAAATCTCTCCACTAAATTTTTTTTTCCAAATTTTCAGGGGTATCAATGGATACCCCAGGACCCCCCTTAGATCCGCCACTGCTTGGGGGTCGTCCACTTTTTACAACAGTACGTGGATGCTTTACCTTGGCCTACCTTGACCTCCTTTATTAGCCATTATATCAGCTGCAAAGTTAACTTCGTGCCAGGTTGAGGTTTAAACTTCATGCTGGACTGAGTCTAACACCCATTGTCATCTTGTACACAGCTCCCATGATATCTGCTTCCTGCCAAAATAATGCACGACTTACATGGAATCAACCTTTATCTATGGCTTCAGCCAGCCTTTCTTCATTGCTACCTCAACCCCTGCAACTATTGCCAGACACTCTGCCCTGAAGCTTTTTGAGTTGCCAATGTTTTTTTGAAATGTCTGAAAACATTTCCACCCTATCTCTCCTCTAAGAAAAGGAGCTGTCATAAAATCCTCAACATTTGGTATTATCGGTGTTAAACTCGAACTCTTTGACTAGAGGTAGTTGGTTCAATTGGACACAATTCTCCAAGATTGAATTTTCAAACTTTATAAGCATCAGGAATTGATTGCTGCAGAGTCTGTAATATGAGTGACTTCACTTCTTATGGTGAGTATAGAGGAGTGCAAAGCTTCCAATATTATTGTAGCCACAGTTAAAGTTGGAAATTCTCTGGGCCAAGAATATAGATGTTAAACCTTAGTTCGAGGGTAATGGAACATCACTCGTTGGTTTATAACATTTCAGGGTAATGGAACATCACTCGTTGATGTATGATAAATGGAGGTCGCCTTACGAAGTTGAAAAGCCATTGTGTTAATGTTGCTTCATGAACCCTCAAGGCATTGGCCTTTATGGCATATTGACAGATATTTGTATATTTTTGACCCTTAAGTATATTTTCCCGTCATTTTGGATTTTTTTATTTGTGTATTTCAAGGAGTGAGCTATTTAAGATCAACATTGAAAGATAAAATAGTGTTGGGAAGCATAGGCTTGACAGACAAAGATAATCGACAAGCAACTGGAGAGCAGACAAGCAAAGGTTGCCAGAGTAGCATTTTCAGTGGCCAAGCAACCTTTCTCCAAAGCCTTCAGTCATAAGTCGATTCACATCCCAACTTTGACCTAGTTTATTTGAAATTGTATGATAAATATCTGTGTGAGAGGTTAGACTATGTTCTCCTATGTCTTTCTTGTTGCTTTGTTTGCTTTAGGTGAGTTATATAATTGGTTTGTATACTTTTGGTTTGAATTTGATTAACTTTATATAGCTCATAATTTGTTCTCAACTGGATAGTGATTAAAAGCGTCCTTGATGTTCAGCATGATTACGTTGCTTTCATTTCCTACATTAGTTGCCTATATTGATTGGTATCCAGAAACAACCTTAAGAACTTCCAATGTAGCCATGTTTCCATTGCTGCTTTACAATAAGTTATCACGCAAAGAATTTAAATGAACTGTTGTTTTTTATGAATTGTCAAACTGATTGAAAAAATACAGGTATTAAATATGCTATGCTGCTGGGTGGAAGATCCAAACTCAGAAGCATTCAAATTGCATATTCCAAGAATATATGATTACTTGTGGGTTGCAGAAGATGGAATGAAAATGCAGGTTTGAAATTGTGTGATCCTTTCTTATTATTTTCTATAACCAGCTGTATGTATTAAAACTGTCGAATGGAAAATGCAAAAGGTAATTATGGTAGACAGCTAGAATAATTTACATTTCTTATGGAAGTAAAAATCGGCAGGAAAATGTTCTGCCATTTATATGGAAGTAAAAACATATAGCTGCACTGATACATCAGGTACACTACAGGGTTATAATGGAAGTCAAATGTGGGACACTGCTCTAGCTGTTCAAGCCATAATATCAACTAAACTCTTCCAAGAATATGGTCCAATTCTTAGAAAGGCACATGAATTTATAAAAGCTTCACAGGTTTGTTTCTTTCTTCAATTAGTGGAATTCTTTGATAGAGATCATGTTTAATAACTCAAGGTTCATATTTGTCCAAGTTTTCTTTACTGATCGGTTTTTCCCTTTGTGTTAAAGGTATTAGATGATTGCACTGGTGACTACAATTTATGGTATCGTGACATATCCAAAGGGGCATGGACTATGTCAACGGCAGATCATGGCTGGCCTGTCTCAGACTGCACTGCTGAAGGATTGGCGGTAACTATTTATTATACTAAATAAAAACAAATGATGTAAAACCAGTTTTATTAGCTAAACTCTTCCTGATATTTTGTACTTTAATTTTCCTAGGCTGCTCTTCTGTTGTCAGAGATTCACCCAGATTTTGTTGGTGAACCATTAAGTGCCTCGCGTAAATTTGATGCCGTGAATATTATACTTTCGCTCCAGGTAGCTCCATGTTTTCATTTTCATATTCTGCCATAGATATCTTTCTTATAAGTTGGAATTGAAACACTTATTGTTTTTATTTTGTCTATATAACAATGAGCTTTTCACTTTTCAAACATGGCCACTCTGGATAAATTCAGTAATGGCCTGTTTGAATATTGGATTCATATATCTCTCTAGGGAGAGTTGTACCCTTGCACTACTCTCATTCTATGTTCTAGAGATCTAAGATATTTGATACTAGAGGACTCCCATCTACTGGACCCTCGGGTCTAAAGAACAAAAAACCTACTATGTAAAGAATGGAAAACATAGCTAGGGCACACCGAAGTTTTTCTTGGGAATAATTCCACTTGAATACCAAGAACATTTCTTACTCATGCAGATGCCAGCTGAGCTCAGTTGGTGATATCTCTGGGCGATGATACCAGAGGTCTGGGGTTCGATTCCTGGCAGTGCATCTTTGAGTTGCTGATCTTGTTGAAAACAGGCTTTCGAAAAACAGAAAATAAAAACAAAAAATTTCTTACTCATCATCATGATTGGCTTGCGAGTGCAGTCTTAAAGATCAATGTGATATCTTTTGTAATGCTCTCCTAAACGAAATGGACACCATCATCCAGCAAGATGTTATGGGTGCAATATACACTAGTTATTAAGAATTTATTATCGTTATATAACCATGTAGGGGTCTGCCTAACGTCAGCTTGGTTCCTGTAAAAACAAGGAGTGGGGCATGATTAGTTCTTGTTCTAACACCTACTGCATATATTCTTCTTGAAAATATTAGAATTGCATATACATAGAATCCTTTTACGACCCCTTTGATTGTCGCACCAAGATAACTTAAGCCCTGGGAGTCGCTTTCCTGCACAGAGTGTACCTATTATAGAAGTCTTCCTTTGCAATTCTCATGAGGTAACCCTTTCCTATTTATTGACAATGAGATCACTCTGGCGACAATTATTTTTGTTTTAAGTATTCCAAGATTGAAAAGTTCGAATTTCTCCCAGGAATACGCGAAACAAAGATAGAAATTTTGTTCTCCCTAATGCAACCTACAGTTGCATAGGATTTAACATATGCTGAATCACAAAGCTCTCCCCTACGTCAAACTATGAGCAGGAGTTTATTTTTAATTGAAAAATTGCAAACGGTTTTCTACTTAATTTACATAAAAATTGGTGTTACAAGTACAACTTGGGTCAAAGAAGCACAAAGACACTCACAAATTATATTCCCCTGTTACAGACCACCCAAATAGCTCTTCCGCAGTGCATCCCTAAACTGTCTTCCAATTCTATTTTCTCCATGGTTTGATCATTGGGTGGCTGAATATGGTGAGGCACGCCTTCATTTCCCTTGAGAGATGCTAAATAGTCTGCAAGCCTATTGGTCTCTCTATACTCATGTTGAAATTTAGCACTTCCATGCCTTTCCCTCCCACATTTGGAACACATCCTCTTCTTGTCAAAATGCATCTTCCTTTTTTTTCAGTATCTGTTCTGCTCTTTTTATGCAGTATCTGAGCGTGATTTGTTAGTACAACAATAATTTTCAAGAAGTGGAGTCTAAATCAAATTAACTGTTAAACCTGTCTTTTTAGTGATGCCACTCTGTATGAAAAGGTAATCAAAACGCGTGAGACCGAAAGAGATATGAACTAAAGAAATAAAAAATCTTTAAATTCGAGCTATTGAATTACTTTGTTATTACTAGCGCTTTAATATTCCATCATATGTTTTTCATTAAGAAAGAGGGCTTGCACCGGTTCTGGTTAGAGTGTGGTTGTCAACTTACACCCTTGGCCTTCACTGATTTGCTTCTCAGACTGAGTCTCATGAAAAATTTCATCACTGGGAGATCATAAAGTTTTGAATGACTTTCTGACTTACATGAGACAATTTGCTTGACTCTTAGTCTTTAAAAGCCTGGGGCAGAAAACAGTTTCCGTCTCCACATGTTTTGGAGGGATTAACAGAAAGTCTGCAGCTTTATATTTCATTGTCACCGTGTACGGGAAAAACCATCGGGTTGAGTTAGATAGATGCAACTTTCTCGTTAGTATTTGTGCATTTAATTTTTATTTATACAGTTTCTGCACTGTTGTTTACCTGTAGTATTTGTTGGATACAGAATACCAATGGAGGTTTTGCACCATATGAACTGACGAGATCCTACCGGTGGTTGGAGGTATATACATTTATTGTTTTTATATATCTTCATTTATTGTTAAAGACAACTCAAGTGGAAAGGTTTTTGTAAGGTTGATAATTCAGGTTCCAGTTAGCCTTAATCCCCCCAACCTTTTCAAAAAATAATTAAGTGTTTTTTTTATCTTGTCGATGACGACGTAGGAGCACAACACCGTAATTTTCTAGGTTTTTCATCATGCCTCATAATGTTCTATGTTTTCATCATGCCTCATATTGAACTCCAAAAGTATGTTTTCCAATTGTGCTTATGTTTAACTATTTTGCTATAACATCATATGTTTATTAACAGATATATGTTGAGAAACTACAAATAGTGCTAATATAACAACTGAATATTCAACAAATCAATCAATACGCAGAAAGTAAATAACACACAGGAATTTTTTAACGTGGTAAAACCCAATAAGGGAAACGTCCATGGTTGCCTTGATGACAACAAATAATCCACTAGATGAATAGAGATGTACAAACCTACCAACTACCTGCACTCACTGCGAGTTGATACACCCGGTTATCTCTAACACCTTGACTTCACCAGAGCACCTTGATGTACGCACAAGACACTCGACTTCTTGATGAACACACAAGAAGACTCGAAGCCGAAATCACAATGAACTTTGGAAGATCACAGATTGATGAATGAGAGAAGGGGAAGGAAGGGAAT
>KZ305132.1:0-56897 GCA_002738505.1 Aquilegia coerulea | reverse complement strand
CTTAGGGTTGGAAATCAAAAGAACTGACTTGTTCTTTGGAAGAGAAACCCTATTTATACTTAGGGTTGAAAACCAAGGAAAATGGGCCGAAATAGTGAAAACCCACTTTGGACGTACGTACGTCGATATGACGTTCGTACGTCTTCCACACGAAACGAGCTGCTGACTACTTGGACGTACGAACGTCCTAACAAGGTACGTACGTCCAGACCACAAACTATCTTGCTGTCATACCATACGTACGTACGTCCTTAAGAGGTACGTACGTCCTGAACCAAACACCATACTTGTGACACACGACGCGAAGACAAGGACACGGGACGACGCGCGTACAACAAGGTTTTCTTAACAATGAACTCAAGGCGAAATAACCAAGGACACTTTGTCACAAAATTGATGTCAAACCACTTCGTGCCGGTTTCAATCTCCCCCTTTGACATTGATTTTGTGACAAAAACCTATGACTCTAATAGCACTTATAACACGTGCTTACAAACCCAAACCATGGCATTTATAAAACATGCCTACAAAATCACTCAAGGTAAAACACATACCGAGTCACCAATTCTTGATATCCAGCTTGAGTAAGACGCTTTAACCATCAGAGACCGAACAGAAGCAACTAAGAATTTCCGAAGCAATCAAGGAATCAACAGAAGTTCCTTCGAGCAACTCCCCCATACTTCATGAGCTTCAAAATTTTGACACTCAAGCTCCCCCATAACTGTACAACGCCTAAAACATCAACACGTTCACTCCCCCCATACATGTAGCATACCTGAAACATGACCCAAAAATATCCTAACAACAAGAAGACGATTGTTAGTAATTAGAGTCATAAATCTCCCCCTTTTTGTCACAACAAGTGAACAAAAGAACCAAACAACAAAAGACACGACAAATAGGAAATAAACAACAATAAAAAAAAAAACCAAGAAAAGAAATCAACACCAAACAATCAAGACAAACCAGATAAAAAGATAAAACCTAGCCCAACTCTGAAAATTCAAGAGAACAACTAATAACCAAACACATAAATCCATAGTCATAAGAAACAATAAAGACATAAGATAAAGCTGAAGTTAACAAATGAACCAGAGCCGGAAGATCTATTCCACCGAGCTATCACAAGAACATAAAGCTTAAAACAGGACATAAAGCTTTCGCACGAGCCGAAGGTCTATTCCATCGAGCTATCACATGATTATCATCACTCGTACAAAATAACTCCTCAATTCTGCTGTCCAAGCAACAGTCTGTAAGAGGAGCAGCAAGTCCTGGAAACTTCGGGTATCCAACCAACTCCAAGATGTGATTTTGAAGATGTCCCGGTAGTCTCTCCCAATGATTGACATGAACCAAGCATGGATTAAGAAAAGGTCGATGAATATAGTCATACCCATGTGGAACACGACATAAACGACAAACCTTTGCATTGTTTTTGTACTCCATCACCATAAACGACACATAACCAACAGTCGGAACAAAAACCCCATGAAGTTCATATTCTGCCATTGAAAAGTCTGAAGAACAAAGACAGAACTAGAAGGAGGTAAGAAGACACAAGAAGAGGAAAAGAAGAGAAGACTCCTATATATATATGAAAAACAAGAATAAACCTAACATGGGCCCGATTAGGGAGGTCCATTACCTAATCAGCAGGAATTTACTGCAAATTAGAAAGGAACTACAACTAATAATAAAATAGCAATATCCAATAACATGCTCAACATCTAAATATAGAAACAAACCGATATAACAAAAGAGCAATGTTAAGTACAAAAATATGGAGAGTAAACCAGAACAAGAACTACTCGGACTCCGAGTCACCATCACTGTGTTCACCATCACCCTCGTCCTCACTCTCTCTACCAGAGTCATCACCATCACTGTCACCTGGAACTGGAGGTACCTCTTCCGGAAATGGAGGCAAGTCAACGGGAGTGAAGTCTAGCTGTAGATGACGCATCTGGGCAACGTTCATCCTATGAATATCACGGAGCATAGCATCATGCTGAGTGAGGATGACCCCAAAACGATCTAACCGAACGTTCATATGATCCTGGCGACGTCGGAGAGAGGAAACCCGAGCATCAACTGCTGCAACTGCCCGATTGCCCCTAGCTGAGGCTGAGATGGGGCGTCCAGAGGTCAAAGCCCGATCAAAATCATCATGGCGAACAAGAGCCCGGCCTCCCCAAATGAGGTGATGCGTCAGACGCGCACCCACGGACTCAAAAGCAGCCTTCCTAGACTAGCAGCCTTTCTTGATCGCATTTACCCAGTCATGACCAACAAACCTCGGAGGGCTCACCTCTGTGTATCTTCCCTGAAATCCTAAATGCTTAAGAATTGTCATAATAAAGCTAGGGAAAGGAAGAGTACCCTTAGCTGCATCAATCTGAAGCATCCGTGTGTAGATGACCTCAGACAGATGAAGATGGTGCACCGACATACAAACCACCAATTTGACCATGTCGTCGGTCATGATGATCTTGTTGCCCTTCGTAGGGTAGATGTTGGAATGGGCAACCATGTGCAAGAGGATGGCGCTGTAGAACTTGGCGTGATATCTTTCCGTGACACCATCAATGAACATCCGCTGAACTTGATCGACAAAGTCAATCTGAATCGCATCCGGAATGGGCCATCTAACATGAACAACATCTTCGGATAGAAGATCATCATCAATCCCCAACGCCTCACGTATTACCTTCGGAGAGATAGTGTATCTCCGACCGTCAATCAGAACCGAGAAACTCGAGCGATTCTGTGAGGGCGTCTTCGTCTCATAGAAGGCAATCGTGTGCTCAACCGAGTATTTTGTGATTGGTTGAGCCACCCTTAACCAATTTCTAGCCTCAAAAAAACGAAGCGATGTTGCCGAGTTGGGAAGCCCCTAGAGGGGTGGCAGCGATGTCTCCCAAGTCGAAGAAACGCTCGGGAACAATGGCCTTGGCCCGAGGATGAGCACCAAGGGATGTGGGACGAGGCGACAAGTCCGGAGTGGAACCTCTACCCCGTGGAGCGCGGGAAGCGGATGCACCCTTAGACCCGGATGCCGTGGTGGTGGGAGTGGTGCGTGCGCGCTTTGATGCCATGGTCTACACAATCACAACAGCAAACAAACCAAAAAATGTAAGAAAATTGACAAAATAGCCAATAGCAAGTCCATAGAGACATTCCATCAAACACTTGATGTGCATAACGTTTATACATGCTATTGACAACAATGTAGCAATGGCAAGCACCCAAACACAAACAAAGCATAAACAACAAGAGAGGAAGCAACGAGAAATTGAGATAAACGAATCATCCACCAATTTCAAACGAAAGAAATGGAACACCAACCAAAACAAACAAAAAATATAAAAAAAAAAAAACAAACATATCTAAAAGAAACACTAGAGAATAACCATGCAATCCAACAATACTAAGATAATAAGGGGAAAGAGAAGAAGAAGAGTAGAGGAAGAAGTCGATTTCACTTACTTGAGTGACGGACAGAGGACACACAAACAAATTGCGTGGGTTGAGCAAGAAACAACCACCAAAGAAGGAAAGGTAGAGAAATTGCAAGAATGAGAAGAATGCCCAAAAACAGTTGAAGAAAATTGAAAGAAACTCCAAAATGTTCGTGCAAGAGAAAAAGAGGGGGCACGATTTGAATGTAACAGTCGTGCCTAAACTTGTAAACATAACGGTTTAAAAGTCATAAATGGGCCGAAACTGTTTCAAAAACGTACGTACGTTCTGGAGACGTTCGTACGTCGGGACCCCAAAAAAAAAAACAACTGCCCTCCCAAACGTTCGAACGTCATGACAGCGTTCGTACTAACCCCCTTTTTTTTTTTTTTTTTTTTTTTTTTTTAAAATGAAGGACCAACCTAAGAACCAGAAAACAACCCGAATAACAACCCAAAAACAAATATTGAGAAACATCACAAAGAAACATATCTACTTATTGTAAGGATTCCAATTATAGAAGATTACAATTTAAACAAACCTCAACCACAAGTAAATGCAAGATCGAAGAACTACATCATACACCAAGCCATGGTAGGTACTAGAATAATACAAACATGCAGAAGAACCTGATGGACCTATACCAACCCCTGGAAACAAACTAAAAACATGATCATTGAGTATATTGAAAGTCACTTGCAACTAGACCAATGTGAAAGTGAACCGGATCACAACAAAACCAAGGAAACACACAATATTGGTTTTCTTCTTGTCTTTCAACTAGACAAATGCGAAAGCCACTTGTCATTTTCATCATATTTTTTTTTTTTTTTTTTTTTTTTTTTTTGTAAAACCATTTGAAACAAACGCCATTCCCGTGTGGGAGTATGTAATATCTCCATCTTTTACCAGAACACGAGGGTAGGGTATAGCCTACATCTTTTCGGCAAAACACACTCAAGAAGTTCAATACCATGGTAACGTGCAACACAAGAACTAACATCTCCTGAGTGCATCCGTCAGAGCATGACCCTCACAGCCCCAACGGGTTCTTAGCCAAATGAGTATGCTCTCAAGACATTCAAATGGCTGGGGATTTTGTGAGTCATTGACCACTTACAAGAGGTATATAAATACAAAAGAAGACGATGACCATGAAGGAAAATCATATAAGACTGGAGATGTACAGGTATTTAAAATGACAATCCAACTACATGTAAGTGCATCATGTAACAACTACCAAGACGAAGAGAGTATGATGTAACCCTACAACTATGCATGACACAAAAACAGTTGAGAACGCCAAACTAGAAACATCTGTAAAATGGAATCCACACAATAGAGAAAGTAGTATGTCCTCAATACCAACAACAATAATAAAAAAAAAACAACCGAACCTAAACATCCTAAACACAGACAGTTCCAATGAACAAATTAGGTATATAGATGCGGAAGGGGTGTAGTGACAATGAAACAGTTTTCAGATGAGCGACTACCAGTTAACACCAAGACATGATTGGAATCAAAAACATCACACTTATCATCCTCAAACACAACCTTAAACTTAGCATCACATAACTGACTAATACTCAATAGATTGGACTTAAGACCCTTAACAAAAAGAAGCTCATGACTATTGAGCGATCCAACCTCAGAAAAGTTACCTTTACCTTCAACCGGAAGCATTTTACCATTTCCAAAACTAACCTTACCTCCATAACCAAGAGTCAGATTATCAATTAGAGTCTTATCACCTGTCATATGACGCGAACAACCGCTGTCAAGATACCATGATGAAGGCATTGGTTCAACCAAACGAGCCATGTGAGATACCATTTTCCTGGATGCATCCATACTCCTATCCCAGAAATGTGGTGGTGGAGTAGGCATGGGTGTTGCTTGAGGACGATTTCCATAAGGAGAAGTTCTGGGTAAGCCCCACGGAGCATAGCCATTCCACATGTATGGAGCCTGCATGGAGAAAGTGGAAGACTTATTCCAATATGAATTACCTGCAAAAGAAGGATGGTGAGCAGGATACAAATTATTCCAACAAAAAGCAGAGGTGTGACCCATGCGACCACATGTTAGACATTTAAAGCCTTTGTGTCTAAAATTCTTTTTCGGGACATGCTTTACACGAGTGACCTTGGGTGGGGAAACCACACCAGACACCTGTACAGGAGCAGGAGAAGCGACACCTGTTGGTCTGACAAAAGTAGTACAGGAGGTGCTAGCAGTAGAAATAGGAATAGTTGTGTCATAACCTAGACCAGATTTATCTGAATGGGATTTACCAATTCCCAGCAGAGAGTTTAGACTATCACTGGCTTTACCAAACCCAACCAATTGTTTGTTAGCGGCAAACAACTCAGCTTTTACTTTCTCATGTTCCAATACAAGGGATCGGTATCGTGTCTCCAGATCATTATTCAGTTTTTCCAACGTGGCAATACGCACTTGGAAATCCACCTTTTCCTTCATAAATTCTTCCTTCAACATGTTGGAGTCACCTGCAAGGTTACATATATCCTGCCCAGGACTATCTACCTGATCCTGCAAAACTGTGTTAGTTTTTTCAAGCAACTTTACTTGTTGCATGGAAAACTTATACATATCACATAATTCACTAGTAGTAGCATGAACACCAGAATCAGAAACATTAATATCATCAGTAGCGGATACAATACCTCCTGGATGCTCATCCAGGGATGCACTGAAGACCACATAGTTGGAGACAACATTTGAGGGATTGCCATCCTCATCTTCATCTGAATCATCCCACGTCACCGTGAGGTTCGCTTTGGAATTATCACCAAGTCTGCGATCCACCTTCTTGTCACATTCATTAGCAAAGTGTCCATACTCACGACACTTGTAACATTGGACATCTTTACGATCAACTCGAGCTCTTCTTCCATCCACAGAGAATCGCTCAAAACCACGACTCCTAGGAGCATTTGAGGAGTCAGGAAATCGCTTTCGAGGGTCTCGATTCTGTTGATATTTCAGAATCTTCTGAAAGCTACGTGACAGAAACGCATAGTTATCATCCACAACCTGTTCTTCATCATCAGAGAGTCCTGTGGGAGTTTCTTTAGACGATGTAGCCTTGAATGCCACAGACTTGTTCTTCAAAGGTTCTTCCAAGGCCTGTTCCATCTCACACGTCCTTAGTTTCCCAGCAAGTGTCTCAATGGACATGTTCTTAATCACATTACTCTCAGTAATGGCATCCTTACGAGAACGAAACCGAGGAGGCAAAGCACGCAATATCTTACGTACCACTTGTGTGTCAGTATATGCATGACCAATAGCAGCACTGCAGTTTATAATCTCTTGGAGACGAATAAAGAAATCATCAAAAGTCTCAGAATTATCCATCCGTAGATTCTCAAACTGAGATGTTAACAGTTCCAGCTTGCTTTCTTTGACAGTTTCGTCACCTTCATGTGTACAGATAAGCCTGTTCCATGCATCTTTAGCCTCTTCACAGCCTTGCACACGACGAAACTCACTTGCATTTAATGCCATGAAAATAGCATTGAGTGCCTTGTTGTTGTAATTTGCCAAAAACTTCTGTTCAGATGTCCACTCTTCACGTGGCGTCAGTGATGTAACGGCAGTATCATCAGTACCTGTAGTAGTCAGGGGTTCTTTCCACCCTGTGACAACAGAAAGCCAGACATCTTCTCCTAATGCTTGGAGATAAGCTCGCATCCGTACTTTCCAATGACCAAAGTCTTTTCCACTGAATTGTGGAGGAAGACTTGAAGTAGCAAACTTGTGAGGTTCCATAAAGCACTATTGATCGTTAGCGTGAGCCTTTACGCTCCTTAACCAGCCCCCAGCGACTGATACCAATTGAGAAACTACAAATAGTGCTAATATAACAACTGAATATTCAACAAATCAATCAATACGCAGAAAGTAAATAACACACAGGAATTTTTTAACGTGGTAAAACCCAATAAGGGAAACGTCCACGGTTGCCTTGATGACAACAAATAATCCACTAGATGAATAGAGATGTACAAACCTACCAACTACCTGCACTCACTGCGAGTTGATACTCCCGGTTATCTCTAACACCTTGACTTCACCAGAGCACCTTGATGTACGCACAAGACACGCGACTTCTTGATGAACACACAAGAAGACTCGAAGCTGAAATCACAATGAACTTTGGAAGATCACAGATTGATGAATTGAGAGAAGGGGGAAGGAAGGGAATTGAGTTCAATGACCACAAACACTTTCAACACCAAAACCTAAACCAAAACTCAAGAACAAGAAGAACAATGGACGGCCAAAGAACTGACTTGTTCTTTGGAAGAGAAACCCTATTTATACTTAGGGTTGAAAACCAAGGAAAATGGGCCGAAATAGTGAAAACCCACTTTGGACGTACGTACGTCGATATGACGTTCGTACGTCTTCCACACGAAACGAGCTGCTGACTACTTGGACGTACGAACGTCCTAACAAGGTACGTACGTCCAGACCACAAACTATTTTGCTGTCATACCATACGTACGTACGTCCTTAAGAGGTACGTACGTCCTGAACCAAACACCATACTTGTGACACACGACGCGAAGACAAGGACACGGGACGACGCGCGTACAACAAGGTTTTCTTAACAATGAACTCAAGGCGAAATAACCAAGGACACTTTGTCACAAAATTGATGTCAAACCACTTCGTGCCGGTTTCATATGTGATCTAATTGCATTGAATTGGTTGGAGACTTATAGAATGCCATCGATATATTCTCAAAGTTGGAAAACTTGTGTATGGCATATGGATAATCATTGCAAAATGTATAGTGTATTTTTTTTTTATCTCTTTTGTGTTTTGCATTGGCTAAAGTTATTAACTGGTATGTGTCTTCCAAATCCTTTCTTGACTCCTGCAAAAAAAAGGTTATTCAATATATAACTTTGAAATATATTTAGCAGATAAAATTTGGAAAATACCATGCCATTGATTCACAAGATCTTCTAATGTGTTTCTAACATTCAGACTATTTATGTTAGCACCATATTTGATTCATCTCAATGAGTTAATCTATCTTTCTCTATAAAAAAAAATATCCCTTAAGAATGCTACCACTATTCCCTTGTTAAGTTGTTTCTATTTCCATCCTCGGGAGCATAATCCTTTCTTCTTGTTTTCCATTTTCATATCAGTTAATCAACCCTGCTGAAACTTTTGGTGACATTGTCATCGATTATCCGTAAGAACTACGCCTTTGAGTATCAATTCTTTTCTATTTTTCTTATATATAATGCTAACTTTGAACAGTTATGCAGGTATGTGGAATGTACATCTTCTGTTATACAAGCATTGACATATTTCAGGAAATTATATCCTGCTCATCGAAGTGAAGAGATAGAAAATTCTATTATAAGATCTGTTGAATTTATAAAGAACATACAAGCTCTGGATGGTTCTTGGTTTGTATTCTGTCCTATTCATTTTGTGTGTATGTTATTTAATATCTTAAGTACTTAAATGCTTCCACTGGCTGCTCATTACTTTTGTTGTCGGTGTATGAAATTGATGTTTACTTCAGAGTTATTAATTTATTTAAATTTTGTACTGAGGTTGAGCCTTCCAACCATTAACTATATATTGACTCCTTCATAGGTATGGCTCTTGGGGAATATGTTTTACGTATGGAATATGGTTTGGAATAAAGGGTTTGGTGGCTGCTGGAGAAACATATAAAAATAGTGCTAGCATTCAGAAAGCTTGCGAATTTCTTCTGTCCAAAGAGCTGGCTTCAGGAGGATGGGGCGAGAGTTACCTTTCTTCTCAGAATAAGGTTCATTTCCCTACAAATATGCATAGTGGTTTAAATATGATCATGTATAAGTGTTGGTGGAGCTTTTTTTCCATTACATTCCAAAGCTCGATCTATTGAACACTTCTTTTTTATCTAATCACTAAATTATTTTCTTTTTATTGACTTTTCTGTCTTTTATACTAGCTGTTGATGGTGTTGGTTTGTAAGTGTGTAAGTATAATTAAGCTATTCTTTAAATCAAATAAAGGTCATCATATCATGTTCGGTGTTGCTTACCCAGATTAACATATAACAGGTTCTAGAGTTAAATTGTTCAACTTTAAATTAGAAACTCCCCGGCAACATCTTATCAATATCATTCAAACGTCTATCGCAAAATGAATATACTGAAGAAGTACTATCATACATTAAACTATTTATTGTGTGACCAATCCTTTTGATCTATACAGGTTTACACCGATCTCAAGGATAATAGACCGCACGTCGTGAACACCGGATGGGCTATGTTGGCTCTGATTGAAGCTGGGCAGGTGAATATGCCGAGCTCGTATCTTTTGTTTATGGTTCTATAAATAATTGTTTGGATTTCTCTTCATTCTTGAGACAAAAAACAGTTAATTAGCTCAAGTAATCTTCAAACCTGTTATCTTAAGGGAATTTCCCTGATATATCCTTGTTTAGGAATGTTGTTTTTAGTCTTTTACAATCCAAGCTGTGGAGCATTTTAATATTTTTGGATTATAATGCCTATATGTTGGTTTCGAACATTGTTTTTTGTCTCAAAACTCAATGTTCATCAAAAAGGTCTGGATAGTATGTATGAAGTTGCATGGAGTTGAGTACTTGAGTAGCACAGCCGTCAATATGCTCTTGGTAAAGCTCTTAGCATATCTAATAGCATGTCAGTGAGTCAGTCAAATGCTTGCATGTTTTAATCATCCGAACCGTTTCTTTACATCATATAGGGTGGTTTCTGCCAGACATTCTATATGATATATCTTTGTTGGTTTTAAAATTCGAAACTTGAGTACTGCATTTGGGTATGCGCAAGGATTGTTCAGAGCTTGTAATATTTGTACCCCTCATTCTTATACAAGTATATTACAATGCGAAAGTCAGATTTCTCAACTTACCATAATTTATCTTAAACAGGCCCAAAGAGACCCAAAACCATTACATCGCGCAGCAAGGGTGTTGATAAACTCCCAGATGGAGAATGGTGATTTTCCACAAGAGGTAGCTCTTCACTCTCCGATTAAACATTGTTATTTTTCCTATATTTACTATACATTTGACACAGTTTCCTTTCACTTGCTCTACCTTTAGTCCTTTAGTCAGAAGAGAGATTACATATTTGTGTGCAATCTACATGATGGCAATTTTTGGAACAAAATAATTTTCTCACTTCCCCTGCATTTCTGGAATTCAACTAACACTCTTAGGGCCAATTGATGTCTGAAACCTAAAATAGCTATCAATCTACACCTGTTAAAAGCACAATTAGTTGAGGGAGCAAAACATTATTGGTCTGGACACAAGTGATGCTCCTAGGCCTCTTAAAATTGGTGAAACTAGTTGTGCAACAAAAAACACCAAAACTTTTTTACCTTTTTCCTTTTAATAAAAATCACCTTCTAGCGAAAAAAAAGAAGAAAGTGAGCTGAATAATAAATGTTTTGGTCAAGTGTGAACAAGGTGTTGCGACTTGCGACTCCAGGGGATATGCCAGGCTCTTTTGCAAGTATCATTGAAGTATGGTGTTGGGTTTAAGCATTGTTAAATAGAATAGAGAGGATTTGATTTGGATCTCTTAATCCCCAGAGAAGGGGTGTCAGGTGTGGTAGAACTACCTTTAGGTTAAAAAATAACAGCTTCACATACAGGGGATGAAGTACATCACCAGTATTGTAAATGAAGTTCCAGGTATATAAAAATACCTGAGTCCAGTCTACAATGGTAGTAGGATGATTGTTTAAGTTTATAGGTAGCATGAATGAAATGTTGAAAATAATTGGCACTGCTGCCTACAATGCCTATAAACTAGAAGTTGTAATTCCGAAGCAGTAGGATGATTGTTTAAGTTTATAGGTTCAACACTGTTGAGCTGGAGGGTGGGTGTTAGATAGTTTCACTTCGCCCGAATACTTGAGTTTTGCTGGTTCGTATACTTCTGGGCACTCTCTCCTTGATAAGCTGGTTTTGATAGGATGCAGAGTATATATTTCGGCTTGAGGGGGAATATTGAGAGTGTAAATTTTTGGCAATTCACTTATTGGGGTTTAGTGCTGGTCTCCATACATATGTAGTCTTGCATTTTTATGTGTAAAAATGAATTATGATAATATAATTCCATTTCTCAACCGTTTATCAGGAGATCATGGGAGTCTTCAACAGGAATTGTATGATCAGCTACTCTGCATATCGAAACATATTTCCAATATGGGCTCTTGGAGAATACCGTTGTCGTGTATTACAGTGATTGCAACTTTGTACTGCTGTAACAGGGCAAGTGAGTGAAACCCTTACCCAAATATCTTTGAAAATATGTATAGTCGTCTATTTGTGCAAAATAAATCTGTAAATGCGCTAATATGGTCTTCTCCCTTTGTAAATGCATTCGTATATAAAATCTATTGTTTCTCAATGATGTGTTTTGTAACTTGCTGTTGAAGATTATACGAATGCTCTCATAGACTGTCTCATAGCCGTAAGCCCTAACATATAGTGGCATCATTGACAAAACTACTTTCTAGACAGTGATGGATTGAGAACATCATATAGTTTGCAGCTAAGCTCGCAAGATAGTTTGCAGCTTGGTTTGCCTCCCTATAATCATGTTCAAACTCTATATCTTCGAAAAAATCACGCAATAAACTTAATTTAATCAAATTACAAAGAATTGAGGACAAAGGACGGTAACTGTGTGTGTGTGTGGGAGGGTGGCTGCTTAAGCATCGGGACAAGATTCATGGAAGTCTTCCCAACAAAAATATACTTCACGAGCTTACAGAAATAAACTGGACCAGCTACACACATTACACCCAACGGCAGAACCGAAAAAAAATACAAAAACAAAAGAAAAAAAAAAGAAAAAGAAAAAGAAAAGGAAGATACAAATTGTTTAACTGTACCTGTGATTCCTGCATTGGAAAAATATCATTTATCAAAATCTAGGCCAGATCCCTCTAACTTGGAACAAGTAACTTGGTCAAGTCGCTCGCTCATCTCCTTTGTGAAGCAGTTCTTCCAATCCCCAACAACCCCACGCCTGAAAAACGAACTATGGCTTAGGCCATAAGGAAAACTACCAGTTACGTTCACCTCCAAATTCTTCAGTCTCTCAATGCTACACCTCCATAGGACCTCATCAACCTCTTCATCCTTACTAAAAGGCTTATTAAGGAACTCTGCCAAGTTCTTGACATGTACCTTCGGCTCTTTCTTTAATTCTTCATACTTCAAGAACAGAATTTTCTTAGGATTCTTGATGCTCTCATTCCAATATTCTAAGACATGGTCAAGGTAAGGCCCAAAATGGTGAACCCCGTTGTAGAAATCATCAAACGCTTTTTCGAGTGGATATGGTCCTTGTTCGGGGGTTCTCAATGTGTTCATGAAGTGGTACAGTGATACAAATGTGTCTTTCGGGTTTCGAGCTATGTAAACTATCTTGCATTTTGAGTTCTTGATGGATTCTGGCAATGCATTGTATGGCAAGTGAGAATGAAAAATTCTAGGAGAAGGAAAAACTGACAAATCAGGAGTTTTGTTCATCAAGTAAATAAGGCCCTCTAAGCTTTTAACAATACTATGAGGATTTTTTTTCTCCAAAGGGTCTTCTTCCTCTTCATTGTTGCATCCGTGAATGATGGTATTAAGAAGTGCCTTTAGCCATGTAGTACCAGCTTTCGGTGGAGATGCAATAATAACATCATCATCCAGTGCTTCGAAATGTGATTGAAAAGCAAGAGTGCTTTCGATGTGTGCTGGAAAGTACCATGAACCTTCCCACTTATATAAATCAAAGTCATCCAACCATACTTCTTTAGGGAGTTCAGCCAACAAAGAAGTTATAGTTTGAGATTTGGAGGTTCCATTGAGTAATGTAAATAGGTTTGCCATCGAAAGAGGTGAATTGCTCTGTCAAAATATTTTTCCTGAAAAACTTCAATAAGTAGCCTCTATATATACCTGAGAAATGCTAGTTTTGAATTAGTTATTTTGCTCTTTGTTCTTCATTGTGGAGTTTTGTTTTAAGGAATATGGTAATAGAGAAGTTGTTGAAAAGACTCTTTCTCAGTCAAGACTCTACAAACAATTTTTTGTGTATAGTATTAGTTCTTACATATTTGTTTCTTTCAAAGATTGGTATGTTTTATATGATTTTACTCAGTCTTCAATGGATATATAGTTTTCCAAGCTTTATTATCATGTAAATTACTTGGTTTTTGAGTTTTTATAGATAACGTTTTCCCAGGCCGGCCGGCTAACCTATTTAATACATTGTCGCAGCAAATTCCGAAACTAGATAGTCCAAACACAAGATAACACCAACGAAGAACTGTCCTAAGATCTTTGAAAAATGTCGAATGGGGAGATAGAAGTTTTCTGAGAGACTAGGTCTTTGATTCCTTCGTAATATCAGGAGTGAATTGTTTTTTGACCAGCTTTTGCGATTGAAAAGTTCGGTTGGATATATCGTCTGAAATTAAAACTGTATAAGCTCAGGTGTGACTGAGTTTATAGAAACACCAAACTGTTTATTGCAAGTAGCATAATCTCGGCAGTTGCAAACCTTCGCTGATATATTAACAACATACTTTGAGCTAAAATAAATCTTTTGTGATTTTTGATAGTTTTTGCAACACGCTTGGAACCATTGATAGCAGTATTGAAAATAGAATAGAGATCAATTGACTAAAGGAAATCAAGACGAGTACATTAAAACAATTGATCTAGATCAAATTTCAAGATCTAGCCCAAACCCCTTATATTTTAATCGAATAATTTGATCGAGTCGCTCTTGCACATCTGGCGTGAAGTTGTTTTTCCAATCTCCAATAGTTCCAAGCCTAAAGAAAGAACTGTTTGCCAATCCAGAATGCCGCTCAACCCCACTCTTATTTATGGCCAAATTTTTAAGCCTCTCAAAGCTAGATCTCCATAAAACATTATCAAGCTCTTCATCATTAGCAAATGACTTACCAAGAAATGAAGCCAACTCCAACACTTGTTCCTTTGGATTTTTCTTCATTTCTTCATATTTCAAGAAAAATATCTTCTTAGACAATTTAAAGCTGGCATTCCAATAATCTAATGCATGATCAACATTAGGTCCATAGAACTGAATCCCGTTGCAGAAGCTCTCGAATGCCTTGTCAATAGGAAATGGACCTTGTTCTTGTGTCCTAGTTGTGTTCATAAAATGCCACAAGGAAACAAAAACATCCTTGGGATTTCTCGCCATGCATGTAAACAATCTTGCAATTTGAGTTCTTAATTGAATCTGGTAGACAATTATATGGCAAATGGGTGTGAAAGATTCTTGGTGAAGTCAGGGTAGAGAGATCAACATTATGGTTTTTAGATAAATTTGAGCATCTAAGGTAAGGACAACACCATGGGGATTATTTTTCATGAAAGGGTCATTATTATCATCTCTGGGGCAGTTTATGATACATGGAACAAGGGACTTGAGCCAGGTAGTGCCAGCTATTGGTGGAGATGCTAAGATAATATCATCATCGCGTGCTTGGAAGAATTTTTGAACAGCAAGTGTACCTTCGAGATGTGCTGACAAAAACCATGAGCCCTGACATTGGTATAGATCATATTCTTCAAACCACGTCTCTTTGGGAAGTTGGGATACTAAATTTGTTATGTCTTGGGAATCAGAAGTAGCTAAGAATAATGACTGGGTTGTCATGATCAACTGGTTGATGAAGAGAAATGGAGAGGTTTGGATGAACTCTTTATAGTTTATCTAATAGAGATGAGACTGTTAGTAACACACAAAACCCAATCAAAACAATTAAATTGTAATCTGTAACACTCAAAACATTTCTTTAAGTAATCTTCATGATAAAGTATTAATGTGTAGATCCTGATGCTCATCATATAGATCTTGTCACCAAGTTCTGCAAATAATTAAGAAGATTTTATGATTGGGAAGTCTTTATGGGTGATGGTGAAGAGTTTCTTCTTAGTTAAACTAGATATATATAAACACTAGGTGATTTTTTTTTTTGGGGGATTGGCAAGCGGGGTTAAGGGGACCCCTACCCCTTTAAATTACGTGTGGAAACTTATATCAACAATCAGCGGTTGACGTGTTTCAAACTCATAATTTTAAACTATTATTTTTTGAACTTGACACACAATTTTAAAGGATGAAAATGTAGAGTTGATAGTTAAATTAATTAAGAAAACAATCACCGTGTGATCATAAAGTGTTTCTTTAGTCCCTTGTGTTGTGCGCAGCGGAAACTAATGCACAAATAATATGATTGAACTAATGTATGAAAATAAAACAAAATCACAAAATCTAACAAGCAACCACACAAGACACAAGATATACGTGGTTCGGCAATATGCCTACGTCCACGGGGAGAAAGGATGATGCTTTTCTTATCGAGACAATTGTACAAGCCCTCACGAAGAAACCGAAGTCTTCTTCCTCACAATCTCTCTCTTAGAAAACTTCAATTAGGTTTTTCCACTTCTATTTGGCTTATAACATAGCCTTACAATAGACCACGAATTGGACTTAAACAGGCCCATATAGCACAAAAGCACACAGGAGGACGTACGTACGTCGAAATCACGTTCGTACGTCGAGCCACGGAGAAGTTATCTGGCGTACAGGACGTACGTACACCCTAACTACGTACGTTCCTGAACAAGTAATACAACGTTCGTACGTCGAACACCCAAAACCCTTACAAGAGTTTCCACATTAGATACAGAACCCACTGGAACATATGGAGATATGCGAATCTCCACCCACTGCAAAACCTTTTTGGTCTTGTTCTTCACCTGCTGAGAACTCCTAGGCTTCAACATAGAAACCTCCATAAGAGTTTTACCACTTATCACAATCAAATGCAACCTGTTAATAAGATGACATGTCTCAACCCAAAGCACTTTGCCTAATCCAGCCATAGACAACATATGTTCTGCCACCATATTCTGTTGCAGTGTCTTTCTCACAGTGAGGCGACGCTCAATACCCTCAGTCTGACATACTTGCAAGACCGGATCATCTTTGTACTCTATGCTATTATCTAAGCACAATACCATGATCGTTGTGTCAATTCAGGCCTCAACTAGCTTCTTCCACTTCAATATTTCTAGGACTTCATCCTTATGCTTCATGATGTACATCCATGCACGCCTAGAAAACTCATCAACTAAAGACACAAAATAAGACTTACCTCTCCAAGTTGTGTACTTGGTAGGTCTCCAGACATTCATGTGAACAAAATTAAGAACTCCACTCATACAATGGATAGTTGTGCCAAACTTTGCTCTTGTCTGCTTGCCCAGATCACAATGCTCACCAAACTCTAACTTTCAGGCGATAGCACCCATAAAAAACCTTTGCTCCGTCATTGTCTGCAAAGTTTTTTCACATTTATGCGTCAACCGCATATGCCACAATTTGGTAGTCTCTATAGCACACTTAATTGTAGCCTCTGACATGGCCACATCACATGTAACTGTACTACCCTGTAAGAAGTACAAGTTACTTCGTCGAATACCCTTTAGTAATATCATTGCACCAACCATAACCTTTAGAACACCATTCTGAGCTACTACTTTGTAACCTTTAGCTTCTAAGGTACAAAGTGAAATAAGGTTTTTTTTTCAAATCAGGAACATATCTTACATTCCTCAGCTCTCTTATCTTTCCATCAAACATCTTTAATCAAATAGTACTTATCCCCAATACATGACAAGGTTGATCATTCCCCATCACTACTACACCATTATCTAGCCTTTTAAAGCTAGAAAACCATTCCCTTATGGGACACACATGATAAGTACCAGCTGAATCTAATATCCACTCATTAGCACTAGTGGAACAATCGATGGATGAAACACATAAAGAATAATCAGAACCATCAGCTTCATCTCTATTAATATGTGCAACATTTACCTCAGAGTTATTCTTCTTGTCCTTTGCCTTGGCTTGAAGACAATCTTTCTTCCAATGCCCTTTCTCATGACAAAAGAAACATTCATCTTTTGCTAGAAACCCCCTCTTCGGCTCCCTACGAGACTCACCCCTACTATTGTAGCTTCCCCTTGCCACTAAGACCTCTGGTGTTGAGCTTTTGGACTCTTGTTTGTCCTTCTTCATACACGCATGATTTAACAATGCTGCAGAAATCTCACTATACACCAGCTTGTCTTTTTCATATGTAAGTGTGATCGCCAAGTGTTCATATTCATCCGGTAACTAATTGAGGAGACACACTGCCTTGCTTTCATCACTTACATCTGCTCCAAGATTCACCAAGTCGGCAATTACCTTGGTAAAATCATTAAGATGCTCCGCCATTGAAATACCTCTTCTCATATCTATTCGATAAAACTTTTGAAGTAGATAGTTTTTATTGTGGATAGTCTTTGTCATGTACTTCTCCTCCAATTTTCGCAACATCTCCTTTGCAGAAGTATCATTCATCACAAGGTATTTAATATCTTGAGCCAAACACGATCTTATGATTCCACAAGCTCGTTTGTTCATCTTCTTCCAATCCTTCTCTTCCACACCTTCTGGCTTATCCTCCAGAACATCTTCTAGGTCTTGTTGACATAGAGCATCCATTACCTCACACCTCCACATACCAAAGTTATTGGTGCCGGTAAACTTCTCTACATCAATCTTTGCTTGATGGAAAACCATTGTCTTGATTTCCCTCTTCGAATCCTTCGAATTCAATTCTTTTGTCATCTTTCCACCAACTTTCATGCACTAAACAATCACCAAACGAAGGTAAACAAATCTGAAATTCACACCGGAATTTCAACAAACGCCTTCTATGCAACCCACAAACAAAAGATAGAACCTTGGACTTGAAACACAATTAAGAAACTCACTGCGGATTTTCTTCAAACACCTTCAAGACGCTCAAGATCTAACTGAAGCTCTGATACCATTTGTTGTGCGCAGCGAAAATTAATGTACAAATAATATGATTGAACTAATGTATGAAAGTAAAACAAAACGACAAAATCTAACAAGCAACCACACAAGACACAAGATATACGTGGTTCGGCAATATGCCTACGTCCACGGGGAGAAAGGATGATGCTTTTCTTATCGAGACAATGTACAAGCCCTCACGAAGAAACCGAAGTCTTCTTCCTCACAATCTCTCTCTTAGAAAACTTCAATTAGGTTTTTCCACTTCTATTTGGCTTTATAACATAGCCTTACAATAGACCACGAATTGGGCTTAAACAGGCCCATATAGCACAAAAGCACAGGAGGACGTACGTACGTCGAAATCACGTTCGTACGTCGAGCCACGGAGAAGTTATCTGGCGTACAGGACGTACGTACGCCCTAACTACGTACGTTCCTGAACAAGTAATACAACGTTCGTACGTCGAATCGACATTCGTACGTTTCTTCCCTCCAAAGTTTTCTGTGATGCTGAACGTACGAACGCCTTAACTGTGTACGTACGTTCCTGAACAAAAACTTCCCTCCGTCCTGATTTCACCTAAAAAACCCAACACCTTGTTTCTTTAGGCCGGATCATAAAGTACACGGAAACTAACCTGCTATATATTATGATGAAAATAATTGGAACTTGATACCAAATTTTATAGAGAATGGCTGGAATCATTTGAAGGGCTATTTTGATTTTATTGGCTTGAATCACTATGGTGCATTCTACATCAAAGATGTTCCTAGAAGGTCAGATGAGTATGGCAATTGGGCAACGATTACATTAGAGACGTCTCTGTTACAACGATTACATTAGAGACGTCTCTGTTACAGGATCATGTTCGTAAATTCTTTGGTTATTTTAAATACTAAAGATTATTTATTTTATCTCCTAGCTAGAAAGTCAGGAGATAAGAGACGAATAATTATCTATTTTGGTCCTCTAACTTTGCTCAAATTTTCAGTTGAGTCCTTAAAGTTTGAACTGGTCAATTTGGTCCCAAATCTTTCGTAACCTTTGCAAAATGGTCACTTGTTATCTTCATGTTTCCAAGCATTTAACAAAGTTGTCCAATAGCAGTTAATTATCATATGTGGTCTACCCAATTGCCCAGTAGCTATATCTAAAGTGAAAAACCTTGAGTTGAACAATATCAAAAATTATTAACCTCCCTCCTTTACATTTTGGTATTTCATAAATTGCCACGTATGATAGTAAACTACCACTGGGCAACTTGGTTAAATGCTTGGAAACTGCCAAACCATTTTGCAGATGTTTTGAAATATTTGGGACCAAATTGACCAGTTTAAACTTTAAAGACTCAACTGAAAATTTAGGCAAAGTTAGAGGACCAAAATAGCTAATTGTTCGATAAGAGACTATCCTTAACGTTGATACTCTTCTTCAACCTATTTTTCTTTTCGCCATTATTTATTATTATTATTTTTTTCTCACACAAACACGTACATTAAAGCCAAGGCATGCAAACTGACTCGTGATCCTAAGTACTTTTGATGACAAAGCCAAAGCAACTAAACTGCATCCAAACAATAGTAGCTCAACTGACCTCAATGTAATTCTACTGTATTTAGGCGAAAACAACTTGATTTTTAACTACATCTATATTTATGGAAACAAATTACAGTAACGCAAACAGGATCAACCTGCAAGTAAATGCTTTTAAGTGCCGCAAGAGATGAGGAATACTTCCGGGTGAGCAAGTAAATATGAACTTGAATCAAGCTTTTGAAGAATACCCAGTTGGTGAATTGTTGGCGGAATCGATCCCACATGTAAATTAGAGCTCAAGTAATGTGAAGGATAAAAATGTTGAACTTTCTGTAGCTATTACCATTTTACAAAGTGTAATTTGCATAAACTACTGACTTTCCTGATTAGCTCAAACTGGTGAGCAAGTTAGTCCTCTGGCTAGGGAAGCCCAAACTCCTTATTCTTCGTCAACAATTTAAGAAAAAAAAACTTCAGAAAGAACTGCAATTGCAAACAAACCTCTGATTGAAAAAGAAATAGATAGAGAGAAGTTTGGATGATAAACACGTATTGAATTATTTATCGAGAAATGATTACACTTGAGAATATCTAGAATTAAAGGATAATTTTTTGTCAAAGCACAAGATTATAGTGGCATACTCCAAACAGGCACGGAAATGGGAAAATATGCCCATTAGGCACGGAGTTGTACTTTTTATAATTTTTCTTTCAATAATAACCTTTTTTCTTGTTTTTTAAAAAAAGTTTATAAATTCTATAACTTTTGATTCATAAGTCGAATATGAACATTTTTTATATGGTTGGAAAGATGTAAAGAAGATCTATTCAACAAAATCCCACATGACTACTAAATTCTAAATTTAAAAAAAAAAATGTAATTTTGTAATTTTTCACAACAAGGTATAAGTCAGAAATTGGAATGTAGAGGTCCATTTAATATTTTACAATAGTCCATTATAACGAGGGGAAACATTCTGTTATATATAAACTATAGAGTAAAAAAAATATACTTGAGGTGCCAAAAAACCCAATAGAGGTCCCAAAATACGTAGTTGAGGTTCCCAAATAAAAACCAACTGAACAATCAAACACAACAGATCCCCAAACCATATATAGAGGTCATCAAAAGAAATAAATTAAAGAGGTCAATACAAAACCACTAGATGTCTTCAAAGAAAACATAAAAGACATCTTACCAGTCCCTCTGAGACACTTTTAAGTTTCAACACTTCAACATACGTTATCTTTGGTGCTTCACTTCGCAAGCTTTCAAGCAACAAAGGATAGTTGTAGTTTCACTCGTGAAGCACCAAAGAGAACTTATGTTGAAGTGGAAAAACTTGAGAATGTGTTTGGAGGGACTGCTAAGATGTCATTTATGTTTTCTAGGACCTCTACTGGTTTTGTGTGGTCTTCGTTTATTTATTTGTGTGACCTCTATACATTTGGTTTAGGGACCTCTATTGTTTGATTGTTCAATTAGCCTTTATCTGGGGACCTAAAGTATTTATTTCTTGTACCCTCATTATAATGGACTATTGTATAGCAATAAATGGCAGGGAAAAAAGAAACGGACCCCTTTAAGATGTTTAAATATAAGATTGGACCAGTTAGGGAACTAATGGTAAAATAGGCCCAACCGCTGATTTTCGTGTCTTATGGACTAGTTTACCCTTCGACTGATGCAAAGACTTGTTTGCATATCATAAACATATAAACATACTTATTTATATCAGTCACAATACAAATATAAAATGCAAAGACTTGTTTGCATACTTGCAAACAACAACATAAACCATAAACATTAAATACAAAGAATTGTTTGCATACTCGAAACGACAACAAGATAAACTAGAAAATGTAAAGACTTGTTTGCATCAGTCACAACACATAAAGATTAAATACAAAAACTTGTTTGCATACTCGAAACAATGACATACCATAAAATGCAAACATTTGTTTGCATAAACCAGAAGGGTATTATCGGTAGTGAAAGGGCCGTTTTTACAATATCAACGTTAAATGGGTCTTTTCTTATTTTACAAATATTTAATGAGGGCCAATATTATAAACCGGGCCTTAGTTGGGCCAATTGTGTTTTATAGGTGCTTAATGAGGGCCTAGAACCACTTCCATGCAATAAATGGACCTCTACAATATAATTTTTAACTTGTACATACTTGTGAAAAATTACAAAATTATAATTTTCTTAAAATTTAAAAATTAGTAGTCATGTAGGATTTTGTTGAATAGATCTTCTCGAAAGCTTTCTAACCGTATAAGAAAATTTTAAATCTGACTTTTGAATCAAAAGTTATGGAATTTATAAAATTCAACAAAAAAATATATGTAAAAGTGAGGAAAAGACAAAACAAGGGTATTATAGGAACGAAAAATCTGAAAAGTACAACTCCATGGCTAAAGGGGTATATTACTATATTTGCCCATTTCTGTGCCTGTTAGAGGCATGCCACCATAATCTTGTGCTTTTTCAGGAAATTGCCCAGAATTAAATTGACTGTGGCTTTTACGAAAACAACTTTCTACATTGGGTAATTTCCCGAATAAGCACAATTTTATGGTGTTTCTTCTCAAATAAGCACACTTAAGGGTAATCTTCCCAAACAAGCACAAAATTTGCTTTTACTTTTATTTTTTTTATCTTTTAGCGTATTTTATTATAATTTTACCCTTTTGTTAGTATTAGTGTATTATCATGGGTATCATTGTCTTTTGACATTTTTTTTACAAGTTATCATTGATGTGACACATAGAAGAGTAACCAACCACAACACATAACCATTGGATCATGAGGGTGACTTGTTACTGTTCGATATTAGTGAGCTGCATGTTATCCTCCAGCAATAACTAATTCATCATCTAGATTATAATATTATTCTACTACAAGAAATAATAGACACGTGGCATTAGCTGCTTGAACCATAAATGGGCAGGCTTAACGAGTGGGAATAATTCTCGATTACAATTAAGAATTTTCAACCGAGAACAAAAAGTTTTTCAAATCCCTGACTAACCATAACTCAAATATTTAGAGTTTTTAACTTAGCTTGTATCCTCTACATCACTAACACACATCCTCCACCCGGTAAATTACAAAAAAAAAAAAAAAAAAAAAAAAAACTGTGTTATCTATACTCTCTATTAAAGTTGGGCATGCTCTTAAGAAAAATTTCTTTTTTCAAATTAGAGAAAATTTGATGCTCTAATTGAAGAGAATTTAACAAAGATTGAAATTAGAAGGGTTAGTAGTGTAATTCAGTATTCAATGCTGGCTTAAATAGCTATATGGCTAGCTCCTGAATTGAATAGAATATAACTACTAAATTGAATGGCAATTTGGCTAATAAATTTAATTATTGGCTATTGACTATATAGCTACTTAATTTAATGGTAATATCTATAAATCTATTTTTAAATACAAAAATAGATTTATAATTTTGCACCTTACCTTTTTCCTTCTTAGTATAAAAACACAATACAATTATGTTCCTAGGATAAACTAATAAATTGTGAATTTTTTCACGTGAACTAAACCAATACTCTATTGAAGCGTAAAAAAAAATAAACAAAATAAATAACTATTAGATCTCAAAAAAATTAAAATAAAAATAAAAAAATCGGGCATATATAGTTACATATTCACATGGATAGAGATTAAAAATTTTGATAAATTGAAAAAGATGGATTTAAGGTGAAAAACAAGCGAATCGAAGAATAGCCGAAGGTACAATGCCTTATAGATTAATTTATCAACAAACTTATCCTACACATTATACATACTAACTACACATCTCCCCAACAATGCCAGAATGAAAGTTTATCTCGCAGCAATTGATATCCAACATTCTTAAACGTTTTACAAATGCATAAAAACCAGCATCCATTTGTTTTTTTTTTGTTTGCTCTAATATTATTTTTATTTTTATTTTATGTCCAATTAGTTTGTTTCATCAATTTGGTTAAATTTAATTTCGCAACAATATCATACTTTAGACTTCTATATAGAAATATACTTCATAAGCAAAATAAAATATCAAAATATACTTCCAAATAATGCAATGTTATAAATAACCAAAGATCTTCTTATGAATTCTTATTACCTAAGATGTAAATGACTCAAAACAAGTCATGAAGAAGGTGTATTAGCACCTAACACTAATCACATTGCCAAAAAAAAAAAAAAAAAAAAAAAACAATATAAAATCGATTACAATGGGAAGAGATGTTGCACTTCCATATAGGTTGGAAACTCTTTTTTTTTGTTTTCATTGATTCAATACTATGAACAAAATTAAAATGTGAAAATAAAAAAAATTATCATAAAGTTTAACTTTGCTCTATTTACAATTCAAAAGAAATCGTTTATTAATCACATTCAACATCGAAATTGAAATACAATCCACACTAATTGATCGTCCCCACAAAAGAATGTATATCTATACATCCAACAACCTTCAGATTTACAACCACACACACTATATTCCATCATTGGTTTCAAAGTTTTAAGAGAGAAAAAATTGAGCTTCTATATTAAGTTTTTGAAAAATAAAACACTTATTTTCTTATTATGATACTTACAGTCACCTAGATCAACATATGTTAAGAGAACACCCATTTTTGAAAATTGAAATCAACCATATTTTAAACAATTAAAATTGGTTTATATAATATGAACTTATAGCTAAACACATTAATAAAACCAAAGAAAAATTAAAACAAAATATTTTGAAAAGAACTGCACCTAATTTATAAATGTTTTAATAACACCCGTGCTTTGCATGGGCCTTATAACGAGTGTATTTTTAGTTTTAAAACTAGAAAAGTTCATAACTTTTGATTATGAAGTTGAAAATAATTATAATTTATATGATTGGAAAGATCTTGACGAGATTTAGGTAATAAAATCACTCATGACTTGTAAATTCAAACTTCAAAATTTTAAAATCTCATAACTTACAATTGAAAAATTGGTTTTCAATAAAATTTCATATGGCTGAAATGGTTTTTTCAAGGCATTTCCATTGAAACCACATTGATTACCAAATTCAAAAAAAAAAAAAAAATGTTTGTCCTCTATTTATGGTATAATTTCCTCTACAATTACAACAATATCCTCTACGTTACTTACTGTTACCTCTATATTTAATAAATTAAAAGTCAAATTTTGAAGTTTGAATTTACTAGTCATGTGGGATCTTGTTAGCTAGACCTCGTCAACATCTTTCCAACCATATAAATTATATTTATTTTCGACTTCTCAGTCAAAAGTTATGGATTTTCCAGGTTTTAAACAAAACATACATAACACAGTTTTTTTTTTTGTCTTTTTTGTGATTTATGACAGTTGGTATTTTGTCTTTTATGAATATAAAATAGATCAATGCAGTGTGGAGGAGAAATTGTATAAAGGGAGAAATGTCCAAAGAAAAAGTCAAAGTCAAAATTGTGCTTGTTTGAGAAGATTACCCTCAAATGTGCTTATTTGAGAAAAAAACCCATAAAATTGTGCTTATTCGAGAAACTACCCTTCTACATTACATGAGGCTGAAGTTTTAGTCAATCAGAACAGATACGATACTTAGAATTTGAAATATAGCTAAGTCTATCCATGCACATAAACATTATAGCATAACATAGGGCATTGTAAATTCTGATACAATGAATTCGAAATCCATTAAGTATTGGCTCTTTCACATCCCACATTCATATATGCCAATTTCAATTCACATGATATAGAAAAAAACCTAACCTAAAATACTATCTAATCTCTGCTTATGTATGTTCATGTTCAAAGGGAAATTGCATTCTTCGATCTCTTTCCTCCCTTTTCTTCTAACATATGGAATGTTGGCCATTCATCAACTTGTGGTGTATGTCTTTATGATCTAAAAACAACCTCAAGCATCAAAGATGCGTTTAAAAATTTACCATTAAAGTCAATTGGCACAATGCAATATGGTCTAGGGTGTTATGGTTATATAGTAGTAGCAGTCTGTGTACCTTTACCTATCTTATATTAAACAAACACATAGACTCTAATGCGGATCAAACCCAAACTCTAAAATCCCATTTGGAGTAGTGTTAATAACCTAACTAAATTAGGCATCACTATAATGTGTAATCCAAAATCCATACCAAAATAGGTTGTAACAAATGTAAGTGTACGTGCATCACTATAGTGTCTAAAACAATTGCAATGGGAAGAAAAATGATTAAACAAAAAACTATAAACTTAAATCAAAAGTTAAAAAAAATAACATAAGACCTCAGTTTTTTTAGTTAGATTTGAGTGGTCAAATTTTGTGATCAGAATTTACATTAGTTTGTTAAAACTGAGTCTTAACTTCTTACCATTTCACATCACTCATGAGACAAACTAAGCAAAACCTATTCCCAACACCTAATTAATGTCTCTTAAAGTGATTAATTTAGCTAAATGCCCTCAATTACTCATCCAGAATTAATTAAGTTTGGCAGAGTTGATTAAGGTAAAGTTGCTTGAGAAGGTTTGATAGAGATTTGATTGATAACCAGCACAGTGAAGACAGAGAGCGAGATAAACAGTGTAAAACCCTATAAGGCTATAACTCCTTGTCAATTAAAAAAACTCTATGAATTACTCGTACAAACATTTATTCAAACACATTTTAACAAAAAAATAACAAAAACACAAAAGCATTATTAAAACTGAGTAACTTTTTACCATTTATTGATAACATTTTATCAATGGATAACTATTGATATCAATAGTTTATCAATAAATGTTAAACTACCACAAAAGAATTAATGGCTACAACAAAAGAATTTCGTTAAGTTATGAATCAACCCTAATGAAATCATTTGAAAATTGTTGGAATATTTGAGAAGAATCAATTTTTAATGGCTATGTGTTTGTCAAAACAAAATAAAGAAACAAGAAGCAATCAAGCTTTGAACAGGGTTTGGTCCTAAGCGCTATGGACTGAAGTTTTTCTCTTTATCATCAACTCTCTCTTTATGAACCAGAATTACAAAACAGGTCAGTTCTTTTCCTTCGAGAAAAACTTCGGTCTATAGTGCTTAGGACCACTTAAGACCAAATCCTGTCCAAAGCATCTATCCACCATACATTACAAAGATCTATGCAAATCTCGAGGTTTATTATAATGATGATCCTCGAGATTTACATAGATAATGAGTGGAGAAATAGGTTTATTGTATTAATAGTGGCAAAAGGTACCAGGGAAAAAAAAATGGACCCATTTAAGGTGTGGAAATATAAGATTGGACCAGTTGGGGAACTAATGGTAAAATAGGCCCAACCGCTGATTTTCGTGTCTTATGGACTAGTTTACCCTTCGACTGATGCAAAGACTTGTTTGCATATCATAAACATATAAACATACTTATTTATATCAGTCACAATACAAATATAAAATGCAAAGACTTGTTTGCATACTTGCAAACAACAACATAAACCATAAAATGTAAAGATTTGTTTGCATCAGTTACAACACACATAAACATTAAATGCAAAGAATTGTTTGCATACTCGAAACGACAACAAGATAAACTAGAAAATGTAAAGACTTGTTTGCATCAGTCACAACACATAAAGATTAAATGCAAAAACTTGTTTGCATACTCGAAACAATGACATACCATAAAAATGCAAATATTTGTTTGCATAAACCAGAAGGGTATTATCAGTAGTGAAAGGGCCATTTTTACAATATCAACGTTAAATGGGTCTTTTCTTATTTTACAAATGCTTAATGAGGGCCAATATTATAAACCGGGCTTTAGTTGTGCCAATTGTGTTTTATAGGTGCTTATTGAGGTCCTAGAAACATTTCCATATGCAAAAGGTACAACACAAGTAAAACAGAAAACACATCAAAGGTTACAAGGAATTTGGGTAGAAGCATTAGTTCTTATAATATTGGGACTTCGAGATTATAAGAAGTCCAAAACAAAAACATCACACTTTTGACATCATCTAGGAATACTATTTCATATCTCAAGATCAAGGCCAGACCCTTCGCACTTTAAGTGTACAACTTCATCTAGACGTTCCTGCATCTCTGGCGTGAAGTAGTTCTTCCAATCTCCAGTAGTTCCAAGTCTAAAGAAAGAACTCTTTGGGAAACCACTATTAAAAATAGAGCCACTCTTATTTACTTCCAAATTTTTAAGTCTCTCAAAGCTTGATCTCCACAAAACATTATCTAGCTCCTCATTGTTGGCAAAAGATTTACCAAGAAACGAAGCCAACTTCCCCACATGTTCTCTTGGATTTCTTCGCATTTCCTCATATTTCAGAAAGAGTATCTTGTTTGGCAATGTTCGGCTGTTATTCCAATATTCCAGTACATGATCTAAATATGGTCCATAGAAATGAACACCATTGCAGAAGCTCTCAAATGCCTCATCAATAGGAAAAGGACCTTGTTCTTGTGTACCAAGTTTGTTCATGAAATGCCAAAGAGATACAAACACATCCTTGGGATTTCTAGCTATGTAAACAATCTTGCAGTTGGAGTTTTTGATTGAATCCGGTAGACAATTATAAGGCAAATGGGTGTGAAAGATTCTTGGTGAAGGCAGAGTAGTGATATCTTGCTTTTTTGGAAAAACTTGGAGTTCTAATGTAGGCACAACACCATGGGGATTGTTACGAATTAAAGGGTCATTATCATCATTAACTTGAGGGCAATTTAGAATACTTGGAACAAGAGACTTCAGCCAGGTAGTGCCAACTTTTAGTGAAGATGCTATGATAATATCATCATCGCGTGCTTCAAAGAGTGATTGAGCCGCGAGTGCACCCTCGATGACTGGTGGTAAGTACCACGAACCCTGCCATTGGCATAGTTCATAATCTTCAAACCATGTCTGTTTGGGAAGTTGGGATACTGAAATTGGCATGTCTTGGGAATTAGTGGTAGCTAAGAATGATGGTTGGGTAGTTGTCATGAAAAATGGTTGATTCAGATAATGTGAAGATCTTTTGTATATAATCCAGTGAACTGTAGGTGCAGTAGCTACTTAGTTGATAAACCTGTACTTGTTTATATAGTGCAACACTTCGCCTCCAATTTCTTTTAGAGCCATTTGCAATTTGCAAAATGCAATATCTCATGGAAATGGTTAACAGACCACATTAAACATGTGGAAAGCATGGAAAAGCGTGTGGCCACATTGGACCTTTAAGTATTTAATATCCATAATGGTAATCAAAAATAAAAGTGGTTGTGTATAGGGTAGTTGGACAGAGGTGGGGTGTTGGTTTAGGGTAGCTTGGTCATTTCACAACATTACGCAATCACTCCTTAAATTTTGTCTTATCATGGGTGAATCATATTAAACACCCCCACTAATATAAGAAATTATTTGCTTACCATGCTCCCCACCCCAATGAGATCTTTACACGTCGCCTTAAAATCTTGAAAATATCTTTCTGATAACTTCCATTTTTTTTGTTTAATGATATGCCCATATCTAATTCATTTTAATTAAAACAATTTTCTTAAAACAAAACACCTCAGTCGTTACTTGGATTTCTCTTTCAGTCTTCTCCTGTTTTTTTTTTCTTTCTACTCCTCATCTTTAAACTACCAAATGGATGGAAGAATTTTTTCAAAAATAAATAAATATTAGTTTGAATGGACATGAATGGTAAATAATATTAGACGTTATTGTAAGTATCAATACAATTCTGTGTTTAGCAAAAACAAAAAAAAAAAAAAAAAAATACAATTATTGTATGTATTTCGATCTAAATATCAAGAACATAAATAAATAATAGTAAAAAAAATACAATTATTGTATGTTTACCTCCAAATTTTTAAGTCTATCAAAGCTAGACCTCCACAAAACATTGTCTAGCTCCTCATCGTTAGCAAATGACTTACCAAGAAATGGACCTTGTTCTTGAGTCCTGAGTGTGTTTGTAAAATGCCATAAGGATACAAATACATCCTTGGGATTTCTAGTTAGATAAACAATCTTGCAGTTTGAATTCTTGATTGAATTTGGTAGGGAATTATAAGGCAAGTGGGTGTGAAAAATTCTAGGTGAAGGCAGAGTTGAGATATCTAGCTTTTTTGGAAAAACTTGGAGTTCTAATGTAAGAACAACACCAGGGGGATTGTTTTCAATCAAAGGGTCATCATCATCACCTCGAGGGCAATTTATAATACACGGAATAAAGGATTTGAGCCAGGTAGTGCCAGTTTTGAGTGAAAATGCTATGATAATATCATCATCGCGTGCTTCAAAGAGTGATTGAGCCGCGACTGTTGAAACCGGCACGAAGTGGTTTGACATCAATTTTGTGACATTGGTCGTCCTTGGTTATTTCGCCTTGAGTTCATTGTTAAGAAAACCTTGTTGTACGCGCGTCGTCCCGTGTCCTTGTCTTCGCGTCGTGTGTCTCAAGTATGGTGTTTGGTTCAGGACGTACGTACCTCTTCAGGACGTACGTACGTATGGTATGTCAGCAGAAAGTTTGTTTGGTCTGGACGTACGTACCTTCTTAGGACGTTCGTACGTCCAAGTAGTCAGCAGGTTTATTTCGGTTTGAGACGTACGAACGTCATATCGACGTACGTACGTCCAATGTGGTTTTTCACTATTTCGGCCCATTTTATGTGTTTTCCAACCCTAAGTATAAATAGGGTTTCTCTTCCAAAGAATAAGTTAGTTCTTTGGCCGTCCAATTGAAGTCTCATTCTTCGAGTTTGTTTAGGTTTTGTTTTAGGTTGTTTTGGTGATTGAACTCATCTTCTTCTTCCCCATTCATCTTCTTCTTCCTTCTTCCCCATTCATCTTCTTCTACATTATTGAATAGTGATTTAGCTTCGAGTCTTCTTGTGTGTTCATCAAGAAGTCGAGTATCCTTGTGTGTTCATCAAGGAACTCTGGTGTAAGCTTGTTACATAGATCGGCTTCGAGTCTTCTTGTGTGTTCATCAAGAAGTCGAGTGTCTTGTGCGTACATCAAGGTGCTCCGGTGAAGTCAAGGTGTTAGAGATAACCAGGAGTGTCAACTTGCAGTGATTGCAGGTAGTTGATAGGTTTGTACATCTCTTTTCATCTAGTGGATTTATTTGTTGTCGCGAGGACAACCGTGGACGTTTCCCATATTGGGTTTTACCACGTTAAAAATTCCTGTGTGTTATTTACTTTCTGCGTATCGTTTGATTTGTTTGAATATTCAATTGTTAGATGTATTAACCTATTTCTAGATTAATGCATCAACAGGGTCAGGTCGTTATGGAGACTTGACCAAATGGGGATGTTGGAGATTGGGGTGGCTGCACCTCGTTGAGATCGAGATTGCCTACGTACTCTAGCTCGGGGGAATTGAACTTAGAGATCAAGCCATCGTAGTTCTGTTTATATAGAAGATGGAAGGGCGTGGATCGTGGATCCTGCAGATTCTCCGCCATCATAATGATGATTTAATGTGTAACGCGCGAGGATCATCCCTGTGAATTAATTCTGTAACTGATGAGAATATTCTGTGCATTGAATAGGAGCACGTGTGAATAGCAGGTCGCTGGTCGTTGTGTAGTCTGGTCGCTTTAGTCGAGCTGCGAGTGGGTAGAGATCGTGGCGACCTGATGGATGGATGACTGTGCCACGTGGCTGCTTTTGATTGGTCGGAGTATGTAGTACCCCTACATAAGCCCCCTCTTTTTAGGTCGACTATGGTAGTCGGGCTGAAAAGACTAATTACTCTTATCGATGCTGATTTGTAGTTTACTTTTTCGAAGTTGCTGACGTGGCAGTCATGCAGCGCTGTCTGTGGTAATCATGGCGCTGTTACGGGGAAGTGGAGGAGTTTCCTCGAGCAGTTAGATGTGTGATTATGGCAACTGACGCACGTATTGCCTGATTTGTTATTTGTCTTGCATGTGGATATATCCAACGGTGGATGTGAACCGTTTTGTGAGTGGAGAATGACTGTACTGCATATGGATCCGTTTGTTGATCTCAGCCGTTCGTTTGTTTTGAACCGATGGCTGGAAATGCTCGAGCTACAGTATATAAACTATAGTTACGTTGATGTAGGTTTACTCATCTTGCCTTTATTTGAATTGCTGCCGCTTTTGCCTTGCGAACTGAAGAACTTTGAGAGCTCGTGAGGTTTGTTCTCTTTTCTTTTCTCTGATTGTTTATTTTCTTTCTTTTTCTTCGTTTGTTGTCTTCTGTATTGCTTGAGAGTAATGTCTGAGGGTAGTGATTCTCAAAATGACCACTTGAGTGATGGTGGAATTGAAGAGTATGAGTCTGAGAGTACTCATTCTGACCCTCCGTCTCCCGTTCCCGATGAGAATGTAGATAGCCCCCAGAGTAGTGGTTCCCATGGTCCAGATTCTTCTGATGATGAGATGGTTGAAGATGATGATGGTAGAATGTGTAGGATTGTGAATATGAATTATGTACATAGGCATTTTGCTGTAAGGAGTCATTACAAGTTTAGGTCGATTAGGAATTTAGAGATAAGGTTTCTTGGGGACCGCTTACTTTCTCCTGATTACCGACCTAATAACCCTTCATCAACTGTATTGACGTTGAACCAATTCCGTGCTGGGTTGAGGTTGCCGTTGTCTGAATTGGTTGTCGACCTGTTGAATGCCATTAGGCGAGCCCCCTGTCAGATGAATGGGAATTTCTGGCGGAACATGAGGGTAATTGACGACCTCAACAAGTTGCATATGTGGAACATTACAGCGGAAGATGTATTGAACCACTTTTGCTTCAAACGCTCTTCGAAGGTTGAACTTTCTGGCTATAACATGCAGGTTAGGCCAGAACGTTTGCCTTTGATTTATCCAGTGAGTAGCGAGCCATGGTGGAAAGATCCCATGCTATTCACTGGGCCGATTGTTGAAGGGGATGTCCAGTTGCGTCATACGATTAGGAATGATGATCGTAAGTTAGTTGTCTGTAGTTTGATGATAGTTCGTCTTCCTGTTTCTGAACTTGATGTCTTTGTATTTTTTGCTGCAGCGATTCGGGACGATCATCTTAGAAAAAACGATCTGCAGTCTGCTCTGAACTGCTTTGGTAAGTTGACTGACGAGCGGAAGATCTCGTTTCTGCCTCACCTAAAGGAGCATTTCATTCCTAAAGGTGGTCCAAAAACTGTGTTGGAGGAGCTCAAGAGGAGAAAAGCTTTGAAGAAAGTATACATGTCTTCTGTGCACAAAGCGAGTGGTGGGCGAACTGGTGGTAGTTCGCGAGCTGGTGAAGGAGAACGAGCAAGTGGTAGCTCGAAGCAAGCTGAAAGAGAGCGTTCTGTTGGTGCTCCTAGGAGGTCTGAAAAGGAACGACCTGTTGAGAAGGATCGACCTGCGGTGCAGGAACGATCTGTGGAGAGGGAGCTGCCTGCTGAGAAGGAACGAGCTGTAGGTAGCTCTCGCCAGGCTGGAGTCGTGGCGAGCCCTCCAGTCTCAGGTCCACCCCCCTCACTTCCTAAGGTGGGTGCATTGGCTGGGAAGAAGAGGTCCTTCTCAGGGAACCTTAAGCTGATGGAGTTCCCAGCTATGCCAACTCCTGTTTCTTCAATTGTTGCGACGTCTCCTGGAATGTCTGTGATGTCCAGGAAGACTGCTGTTCGGCCTTCGCAGAAAGGCAAAGGTATTCTGTCTGAATTCCGCCCTGGGCCGTTCGATTACTTGGACGGGCAAGGAGAGAAGCATGTCGTGTACGACAACGACAGTGCTATTGATGACCCTTGTGTTGCCCGGGCTGTGAATGAAGGTATCGTCCTGGATGCTGATGCCCGAATGGTGAAGTCGCAGCCTCTGCTGGTGACCTGTTCAAAGATAAACGGGGCACTTTCTTTGGTGAGTTTGATCGTAAGTCGCATTTGTTTTGATTATGCTTTGGTGTTTGTTCTAAATTTCGTTTGGTGGTTGCAGCTCAATGCCAGCTTCCAGGAGGTGCGTCTGGTTGCTGAGATTGGTGCTCAAGCTGAAATTGAGATGAAGGCTCTCAATGAGAAGCTCGAGCAGGCGAGGAACATTGCTGCCGTTGCTGAGTGTAAGGTCAAGGACAGGGATGCCCAGGTCGCAGCTTTGAAGGAACAGTTGAGGGAACGTGAGGCTGCTTCCCAATCTGCTGTTGAGTACTGGCAGAGGGTTTGTCAGGAGAATGAAGCAGCGTGGAAGGCGTACTGCGAGCAACTGGTCAAAGCTATGACGGGATCGCCCGAAGGAGAGGAGACGCGAGGTGGTGTTGAAGAGACTTCGGCGCCAGCTCAGGACACCTTGATGGGCCCTAGTGACCAGGTCGCTGCAGCCCTTGAAGTTGATGCTTCAGGCGACCAGTCTGTGCAGCAATGAGCTCGCCTCGGTTTCCCTTTCTTGTATTGGGTAACCTTGTTTTCCCTTTCTTGTATTGGGTAACCTTGGTTTCCCTTTCTTGTATTGGGTAACCTTGTTTTCCCTTTCTTGTATTGGGTAACCTTGTGCAAGGTTTGCTTCCTGCACTCATTGTTGTTGCAGTATGTCTTCCATAGCCTATTGTTGAGAGCCCCCCTTGTAATCTTTGAGAGCTTGATTGGAAAACTTCTTGTCTTTTGTATTTGGAGTCAGTAATCAGCTTTTTACTTTGATGAGATTTGTATGGATTCCTTTTGGCCAGCTAGTTTCCAGGAAGTCCTGGTAGCTCGTTCAGAAGGCAGGTAGACGAGATGAATGGCTGCAAGCAGGACGCACTGAAACAGTTCCTCTTGTATGCCTTGATTCTATTTTGGTTGTACCTGTAATTGTTAAAATCTCATAAAGTAAAAGTTAATTCAACTATTTACCTTGCATTTGTTGATTATGTCGTTTTGTCTGCTTGAATGGACTTGCAAACAATATGTGACATTTGGTCGACCTGATCGGGGGTTGAGGTCGCATTTAACATAATTGTGCTTGGGTCGTGGGAAGAGAAAGACCAATGCACCAAGTTAAGTTGCTAGTGATTTAACTTAACAAATTTTAAATTATCAAAGGGACTAGATTATTGATAATTTGTAGGTCGAGGGATTGGACCTTTAGTAGCCATTCATGTTTGAGCAGAGATGAAGGCAAAATTGAATTTATAGATTGAAATGCAATGAATGGATGCTTACATTTCACTGATAAAATTTCTTTAAATGGAAAGCATTCCACGGGTTCTTAACGATCTCCCCTTCTGGTGTCTGAAGACGATAAGAACCGTTGCTCTGGACTTTTGTGATAATGTAAGGACCTTCCCAATTGGCGTTGAGTTTGCCGATAGTGTCCTTTCTTTTGTTACTGAACATTCTCCTCAAGACTAATTCCCCTGGCTGGAAAGTTCTTGGTCGCACGCCTTTGTTATAAGCTCGCTTGAGTCTCTGTTGGTATTGCTCGAGCTTTATAGTGGCGTGGTTACGTCGCTCTTCGAGGAGGTCGACTCCAAACGACCAGATCTGATTGTTGAGCTCCGTGTCGACCAAAAGAGACTTGGTCGTTCCAAATGTTAATTCAGTGGGAATAACGGCCTCAACTCCATAGCAGAGACTGAATGGTGACATCCCTGTGGATGTGCGAGGAGTTGTCCTATAAGCCCATAGGATGTTCTCCAACTGTTGTGGCCATTGATCATGTTGATCTTCGAGCTTCTTCTTCAAATTGGTTAGAATCTGTCGATTTGCAGCTTCAACCTGGCCGTTGGCTTGCGGGTACCTAGGAGTTGACCTTGAATGCTCGATTTTCCAGAGGTCGTAGAATTTTCTGATATTCTTCCCAACGAACTGAGTGCCATTGTCTGTGACTACTCGTTTAGGTAGGCCGAACCTTGTAATGATATTTTCCCACATAAATCTTTGGACATCTGCCTGTGTGACATTGGTTAAGGCAACAGCTTCCACCCATTTAGTGAAATAGTCGACGGCTACTAGAACGAACCTCTTTTCCGACTTCTTTTCCTTGATGAGGGGACCCATGATATCAAGCCCCCACATGTGGAATGGCCATGGTGCAGTGATGTTGATGAGATCATTTGGATGCTGGTGTTGCTTATCAGCAAATCGCTGGCATTCTTTGCACTTCAAAACAAATTTCTTTGCATCTTCCTTCATTCTTGGCCAGAAGTATCCTTGAGAGATTGCTTTATGGGCTAAGGTACGCCCACCGGAATGGTTTCCACATTCACCCTCGTGGATTTCTTCAAATATCATCTGACCTTGCTTTGGGACCAAGCATCGTAGTAACAATCCAGTTGCTGATTTCCTGAAAAGTTTGCCCTCATGGATTTTGTACATTGTGACTTTATGCAGCAATCGACTGGCTTCCTTTTTGTCAGAAGGTAGGACACCAGTTTGCAGATAAACCATGAAAGGCTCGATCCAAGTCCCCTGGATGTCTGCCGGAGTTGTTTCAAGCAGATCGGAAATTTGATGAATATCTTCTTCCTTGAAGAGATATGCGGGCTGTGAGTTGATTGCTATAGTTAGGGCCCGCGGTCTGTCTGAATCGATCTTAGATGCTAGAAATGCTAGTGAGTCAGCATGCCTGTTGTCATCTCTGGGTATGTGTTCAATTGTGAAATAGGTGAGCTTGCTGATGAGCTCTTTTGCTTTGCTAGCATACCTGATGAGGTTGACCCCATTGATCTGGTAATTGCTGGTAATCTGATTGACTACCAGCTGTGAATCGCTGTACACCTTGAGACGAACTGCTTGCAAGTCGATGGCCATTTTTAGGCCCTGTATGAGTGCTTCGTATTCGGCCTCGTTGTTTGAGGTCGAAAAGTCCAGACGAGTTGCTCTTTCGAGCTGTGAGCCTTCAGGAGAGATTAGCACACTACCTATTCCACTTCCATTGGAGTTGTGGGAACCATCTACATATAGCTGCCAAGTATCTGGGGGGTTGTCTGGGACTTGCCTTGTTTCAGGTTCTGGTTCCCAATTGACATCCTCTGCTGGATAGTCAACCAAAAATTCTGCAACGACCTGACCCTTGACGGCCTGTCTTGAAACGAACTCGAAAGTGTAATCACCCAGCTCGGCTGCCCATCGAGCCATACGACCTGTTTTGTTTTTCTTTTCTAGTATGTGGCGTAATGGCTGATCGGTGATTACTTTTACAGTGTGTGCTTGGAAATAAGGCTTGAATTTGCATGCAGCGTAAAGTAATGCTAATGCTAACTTCTCCAGAGGTGTGTACCTTATTTCAGCCTGCTGTAAGACTTTGCTTGTGAAGTAGATAGGTCGTTCCACTTGATTGTCTTCTTTGAAAAGTACTGCGCTTATCGCAAAGTCTGATGTTGCGAGGTAAACGCCAAGTACATCACCATCTATTGGTCTTGTAAGAACTGGTGGAGTAGACAGATATGCCTTGAGATCATCGAAGGCATTCTCGCACTCTTCTGTCCACTCATATGTAGCCCCCTTCTTTAAGATATGAAGCATTGGTCTACACTTGTCTGATGCTCTGGAGATGAATCTGTTCAGAGCTGAAACCATGCCGTTGAGCTTCTGGATTTGTTTCTTTGTTTTTGGACTTGGCATGTCGATCAGGGCTCTGATCTGGTCGGGATTTGCTTCGATGCCTCGTCTGGTGACTAGGTAGCCTAGGAATTTTCCTGATGCGACCCCGAACAGACACTTTTCTGGATTAAGACGCATTCTGTATTGCCTTAATCTTTGGAATGCCTGGTCAAGGTTGGACAAATGATCTCGTTCTTTGTCACTCTTCACTAGCATGTCATCAATGTAGACTTCCATTGTTCGACCTAGGAGGTCGTCGAACATTCTGGTGACCAGTCTTTGGTAGGTCGCCCCTGCATTTCTTAGCCCGAATGGCATGACTTTGTAACAGAAAATACCTTGCTCAGTTGTGAAAGAGGTCTTTTCTTGATCAGGCTCGTACATTGGTATCTGATTATACCCTGAGTATGCGTCCATGAATGACAGTAGCTCAAAACCGCATGTCTGATCGACTAGCCTATCGATTCGTGGCAGTGGGAATGAATCTTTAGGACAAGCTTTATTCAAGCTTGTGAAGTCGATGCAGACCCTTGTTTTTCCATTTTTCTTTAGGACTGGGACTATGTTGGCTAGCCAGTCTGGAGTATCGACTTCTCTGATGAAGCCGACCTGCTTGAGTCTATTGATTTCTTCATTGACGGCTTCGTGAAACTTGGGAGCAAGTCTCCTTGGTTTCTGCTTCACAGGTCGATAGTTGGGATTTACCCGTAGCCTATGGCATGCAATTGATGGGTCTATTCCGAGCATATCGATATACGACCAAGCAAAAACATCTTTATTCATTGAAATAAAATTTACAAAATGAGCAAACTTATCTTCTTCCAATTCTGATCCTACATAGACATACCTTGGGTCCTCATCTGACCCAATGTTAACTCGCACGCCTGGATCGGTGCTTCCGAGATTCAGCTTGGGGGAGCTTGCTTGCTCCTTCTGTAATTGCTATTTAGCAGGTTCAGCTTTTTCCTTGGATGGGCTTTTTGACTTGTTGCCCTCCTGAGCCTCTGTTGTGACTAGGCTCTTTCCTTTTACCTCACCATCCTTGACTCCAGAGGTGGATGGCTTTGACGTTGGGACAGCTTCAATAACACCGTGGCATTCTTGTGCGGTGTTCTGATTGCCGCGGAGTTCCATTATCCCATAAGGGCCGGGATAGCGGAATACCTGGTGGTAAGTTGACGGCACTCCTCTCATAGCATGGATCCACTTTCGACCCAGAATCGCATTGTACTTGCTTGCGATATTCAGGACGCTGAACTTGCTGGTTACAACGACCTTATCTTCCCTTCTGCCTACAGTGACGGGCAGAAGGATCTCCCCCTTAGGGTCTTCCCTTGAACTATTGAAGCCAAGGATCGGTGTGAAGTCTGGGATGAGCACTGAGTCGGGCAGCCTCATGTCCTTGAAGGTTCGGTACATGAGAATGTTACATGAAGCTCCAGGGTCAATGAATACCCTCTTGATTGTGTAATCCGCAATTCTGAGTTCAACGACTAGGGCGTCGTTGTGCGGAGTAACGACCTTATTGAGATCGTCTTCAGTGAAGGTGATGTCAGTCTCTTGCCGGGCAAGGATGTTGAAGCGAGCTGCTCGGCCACTGATAGAGTAGACATGGTGGAGATGTTCCACTCGTCTCTTTTTGTCCCTAGAGACAGGGGTGTGATGAGATTCGTCAATCATGTAGACCACATGACTGTCCGAGTCGCTGTCGCTGTCAACCTTGTTTGCGACCTTCTTGTTTATATGATCGCGTAGGTCGCCTGTTGGACCTAAGCGCTGGGAGAGGCTACGCCCTCTGCTGCGTGCTGGGCTTGCTGAGGCCGCTCTGGCCTTGCTCTGACCCCGCTTTGGTGAACGAGGAGGGGTTCTGGATTCCTTCCTCATTCTCTTGCCTGTGGACTCCTCATTCCTTCCGAGGATCCAATTGTTGAGCCTTTTCTCATCGGCCCAGGTCTGAAGTGCGCGCTTCAGGACGCGACAGTCATCAGTCTGATGACACCGTACTTTATGGACTTTGCAGTACGGGCGACCAGATGTATCCTCCAGCTGTGTGAAGGCAGGAATTTTGCACCAATGGTTGTGCTTGATCCTTTCGAAGATATAACCGGCTGGTCGCGTAAACCGGTGATACTCTCGCTGCTCGGTAGGCAGCGACTTAGCTTTGAACCTCTTCCTTCTGATCGAGGTCGCTTGCTTGAGCCAGCCTCAATGTTGCTGACTACATGGTTCTTCTCCCTCCCAGTGAGGGCTTCTTCTAGCTTAATATAACGATCTACCTTTAGGTAGAGCTCGTCAAGTGATGAAGGTCTCTTCATTGCCAGAGACTTGTGAAGATCGGACCCTTGGATCAGTCCGTGAGAGAAAGCAATAGTTGCAAAGGTTTCGTGCTCCTTTGCGAAGTCCTGAATAGAATGTAATTCAGATTTAAATCGTGCAAAGAAAACACTAAGTGACTCACCATCCTTCTGCTTCACTTTGAAGATGGAGTCAATGGTGACAGGGCGCTTCTTGTTGTGGATGTAGAAGATGACGAATTGTTTTTCAAGCTCTGAAAACGAGCTGATGGAACCTGGCTTCAGTCGATGAAACCAGTCGAGAGCTGGTCCGGTGAGGCTGGACTGAAACAGCAAACACAAAAGGTGATCCTCCTTTATCAGAGGAAGGGACTTTCGGAATCCCTTGACATGGTCGGTTGGATCTCCGACTCCTGCATACTGGTCGAACTTTGGGGCATTCAGCTTGTTCGGCAGATCATGTTCCAGGATCTCGTTGGAGAAAGGAGACTCCTGGAATTGTTGAAGGGACTGCACAGCAAGTTGCTCTGCAGTGTGGCTCTTGGACCGGTGAAGGAGAGCCTGAGATGCTTTGAACTCCGCCAGCTGCTGGCTGAGTTGCTCGAACTTTTGGTTGGAATCATCAGCAGGGATGACTCCAAGTCCGCTATTTTCCCCTTGCTGGGGGTTGGTTTGAGCGGCTTTTAAACGCTCATTTTCTTCCTGCAGACGTGTAATTTGTGCCTGCAGATCTTGGATGGTGACTTCCTGATTGGACATTTGATCGAGTGATTTTTGATTTAAGGGTCGGAGGGTTTTGGGTTTTCGATTATATCGAATTCCTTGCAGTCGGCGCCAAATGTATTAACCTATTTCTAGATTAATGCATCAACAGGGTCAGGTCGTTATGGAGACTTGACCAAATGGGGATGTTGGAGATTGGGGTGGCTGCACCTCGTTGAGATCGAGATTGCCTACGTACTCTAGCTCGGGGGAATTGAACTTAGAGATCAAGCCATCGTAGTTCTGTTTATATAGAAGATGGAAGGGCGTGGATCGTGGATCCTGCAGATTCTCCGCCATCATAATGATGATTTAATGTGTAACGCGCGAGGATCATCCCTGTGAATTAATTCTGTAACTGATGAGAATATTCTGTGCATTGAATAGGAGCACGTGTGAATAGCAGGTCGCTGGTCGTTGTGTAGTCTGGTCGCTTTAGTCGAGCTGCGAGTGGGTAGAGATCGTGGCGACCTGATGGATGGATGACTGTGCCACGTGGCTGCTTTTGATTGGTCGGAGTATGTAGTACCCCTACATTAGATTAGCACTATTTGTAGTTTCTCAACTGTAGCTTCAATGATAGCTCGTGAATACCATGATCCCTGCCATTGGAATAGTTCAAAATGTTCAAACCATGTCTGCTTGGGAAGTTGGGATAGCAAATTTAGTATGTCTTGCGAATCAAAGGCTGCTAAAAATGATGATTGGGTCGTCATAAAATCTGGTTGAAAAATGATAAATTGAGTGTAAAATATCTTTAGGGAGTGCTAAACAATACAATAGTTACTTTGTTGATGAACTCTTTATATAGATCAGCACTGTAGCCAAGTTAAAGGTACAATCTGCGCGACAAATACATTAAGATGTAGGCCCTGCTCGTTAAATAGATTGTGATGATATCATCTACCACCATTGTGAGAGGACAATATTTTCGATAGGATGGTACATGTTTGTTGCATCATAACGCTACCCATACGAAAACTGTGAATCATACTAAAAGCTTGCTGCTTCTGCATGTTTGCTATTTCCCTTCCTAGATGGCTATACTATACATGTTTTCTTCTTGTGCTCACATTATCCTGCCACATAGATAATGTTCTTTAGTTTTTTTGGTTAGTGCGTGACCATTTACAAAAATTTAAAAATAAATAAAATAAAAAAATTGTTTTAGCATAGTTTGTTGTACGCTTGTCAACTTTTACGTAATTCCTCAAGTTTATTGATAAAAATTTTATTGTTATACTTTGAACAAAAAAAACACTTAATATACCTTTTACTTCATTAAAGAGCAAAAACTTAATGGGCATGTTAGTTTTTGTGATCTTTTATTTTGTGAGATTTAGAGATACCCCAAGAAAAGTTTGCACTCTTTGATACCCTCAGATTTGAAAATCATTAGAGATACCCCCCATTTTCTCATTTGAAGCCGGTCAACCAAGCTGTTGACCATGGTCTGGCCAATTTTTATATATGTATGACTGAAATACCCCTCCACGTAGATTTAATCTCATTAATTAATAATTATTAAACATCCACCATCTCTAACCCAAATCCCACAATCCCTAACACACAATCCACCACCACCCATTCACCTCCACCATTAGCATACTAAAACCACCACCATTTGTGTGATTAATGATGGTGGACTTTGTCTTTGAAAACAATTAAAGTATGTTGAAAATGTGATGAAAAAAATGGTGGATATGGGATTGAGTTTAGAAGAGATGTTGATGGGGGTGAAGATTAAGGTAATGATGATGGAATGTGAAGAATGTGAGATGATGTTAATGATATAGTGTAAAAATTAATGATGATGGGGTGTGATTGTGTGAAAATGGTGGTGGTGGGAATTTAGAGATCGTGGTAATAGATGGTTATTGGTGGTAGTGGTGGTGGTGGTAATGTAGTGTTAAGGGTTGATATGGCGGTGGTGGTTAGGTGAAAGAACGCGTGAAATAGTCGTTAATTAGATCACGTTCTTTCTAAACCTTGATTTGACTACCTAAAACGAGTATAGCTCCAAGAAAGCGTTATCGAATCCACGTCTAGAAAATAAGGGGAATCAAGTTAAATGAAGAAAAGAAATTCATTTTTACTAATCTAGAGAATAAGGGGAAAATAATTTTGCAAGGTAATTGTGATTAACTACTACTAATGTGAGAAATAATTTTAGGAAGACAAATATGATGAGAATTTCAAGAGATTGAATCCACCAATTCAAATATATAATAATTAATATATAGATTTATCAAGATTAATTAATCTGTAGATAGATACTCATTATACACTAAGATGATTAGAAATGCATAATGAAAATGTATGACTTTAAACACTTATTCTATCTACATTAGAGTCTATCAATTCTGGAAAATCAATGATACTTCTTATCATTAAAATGTGAGTAAAGACTACAACACAATGTACAACTATTATGTTGGTGGCAAGAAAGAGTACGTTCGTCTTTCAGACCGTCACTCAATGTGTCCCCAAATAGCTATAACAAAGTGTATATTCCACCTACTAAAAGAATTTAAAGAACTAAGAAGAAAGTAAATAAACACCGTAATATGATTCATTTCACAGATAAATCATTGCAATTACTTACCTCTAACCTTCTCTCGAAGCGCTAGATCCTTGACCTCCAGAATTACTCTAATGGATTAAAGCTTAATAAATCATATATTAACTACTACATAAAATAAAAAGGCTTCATTTCTCCTTTGAAAAAGGAAGATTAGCCTAGCATAATACTACTAAACTAAAATCTATTAAATGAAATGACATAAAATAAAAACTAACTAAACTAAAAAAAAAAAAAAAAAAAAAGAAAAAGAAGAAAAGAACTTTTATTAGAATGAGTTTTGCTCTCAACTCTTGATGATCAATACAATGAATAGAGCTCCCTATTTATAGATCCATAGGGAGCCTAAAAGGAGAAAATTACAAAATATTACATAATATTTGATTTGATCAATAATCAAATCAATTACAAAATATTTGTGGAAGAAAATGTGAAGAATAAAATCTTTGAATGATTGTGGTCAAAGATTAATGAAAAACATGTGTTGAAAATCAAATCCTTGCCACCATTGTTGTCAATTCTGTATAAAACTGCCATATATAGTGTCATTCTAGAATATGTTGCCAATCTTTCTTGGATGGCTGAGTTGCCTCAATATTCTCCATATTTTACACATGCTATAATCTTAAATATCAACCTTGAAGTGATTCCATGCTCCATCTTCTATTTAGTAGTCTCACTTCACTTATCTCCTTAATGGGCCTCTCTTGGACTTAAGCTTTGTAGATTATTTACGGGCTCATTTAGATTTAATCTACTAAGATTCATTCAAGGCTTTGACCAGTTGGATCCATGACTTTGGGCTTCACACTTGACTCTTCTCTTTTTGATCTTTTTATATCATTTTGTAGGTTTTTTCTTTGATTTATTCCTTTCTAGGTTCTTTCCTAAAAAAATACAAAAATAATAGAAATTACTCTAATTCAAGTCCAAAAGTGAGTTCTAACATCATACTAATTAGGGATAAAAACTACGTTTTTGGATACTTATCATTAGGTTGTGGAAGTGGTGGAGTTAAGGAATTGGAGATGGTGGTAGTGGGTGGTGGTAGTTAAGGATGGAGGTGGTGGTTGTTTAGAGAAGAAACATCGAAAAAAGTTATGATCTCGATCATCGATTTTGGATAGCTAAAGATAGATTTAGTTTTTAGATGGTGGAGATTAATTCAATTAATAATGAGTGACATATTATTTTTATGATGAAGGGTATTATTGTCAATATAAAAAAATATTGGTCAATGGCTTGGTTGACCGGTTTTAAATAAGAAAATGGGGGGTATTCCTAATGATTTTCAAATCTAGGGGTATCTCAAAGAGTGCAAAGTTTTTCGGGGGTATCTCTAAATCCCCTTTTTATTTTCAATAGAAACATTTATTCATAAATTGGTTCGGGCAACAACCTCGGTCGTGAAAGGTAAAAAAACCACCTTGTGGTTGGCCACGAAAGAGTTATGATCACTGCCAAGTGTACCTGTAATCCTGTATACATCAGGCAAATGTGGCAGTGGCTAAAACATATTTCTAGCTATCAGCACATTTTGATGGCACAAGATTCCTTGTAACGCCCGGGATTTCGTCCTCGCTCATCCCGGTGCGTCGAGCACCATACCGCTCGCTAATGTCAATATTGTCCCACTTTAGTCACTGCGGATATCCAACAGTAGAGGGTTTTGGATCAGGGCCCACCCATGTGGTTTCTCCCAAAAGGCTTTGACATTAGTTAGAGTATGGTTAAGCTCTATATACTACCAATACAACTACTTCCTTGGCAATGTGGGACTAAGACCAACTCATGGGTGTTACAATCTCACCACCTTAGAAATAGAGCCGTCTTCGGCTCTGCAGTACACTCAGTACAGTCCCAAAATCTCCGACGTTCCCTGCCAAGTAAGACAAGTACCTGGCGCTCCCTGGGCCTTTCCAGCGTACTTTCCACTTGCAACAGGCGACCCGTCGTCGCCTTTGATACCAACTGTAACGCCCCGGGATTTCGTCCTCTCTCATCCCGGTGCGTCGAGCACCATACCACTCGCTAATATCAATATTGTCCCCCTTTAGTCACTGTGGATATCCAGCAGTAGAAGGTTTTGGATCAGGGCCCACCCATGTGGTTTACCCCAAAAGGCCTTGACATTAGTTAGAGTATGGTTAAGCTCTATATACTACCAATACAACTACTTCCTTGGCAATGTGGGACTAACACCAACTCATGGGTGTTTTATTTTATTTTTTTAATTTTTTTTTTTATAATGATTGCAATAACTTGATTGGAGGGGTTCTTTTTTTTCTTTTTTTTTTTGAAAAAAAAATAAAAAATTTTATTGATAAGCTCAACGAATTACACAAAAGTAGAGGACAAACGCGCTACAAACTGCGCGGCAAGTCCTTTCTGGATAGCAAACCCGATTCTCCTAAATACATTTTCGTTTGAACCCGCAGTCATCACGTTGCTATCCATTACCTTTTGCACTCTCCTGAGGAGCTCAACTGCTTCTGAGCCTAGCAATCCAAATGTGTCAAATGCAAAGGGGATGAAACTATGTTGGTTAGCCCTACAAGCTCCGTCATGTTTCTCCACTTTTGCTGCTGCTGCATTGCTAGCTGCTAGCCCCACCTCAAAAATCCCAGCACCCAGCCCAACCATCGGAGACACCCCTGTAACATCAACACACGCATGTTTACCTTCAGACCAGTTATAGATCAGAATATCAGCAAGACGTAATGTCGATCTTCCTTCCTTAGGATCAGTAAGAAAGTTAACAGGAGCCTCCTTCTTAACCTGTACTCCAGCCCGCCAGAACACATCACACAAGATATCTCTAACGTGGTCATGCCTGTACTTGAAGCCGGGGTAATGCTTACAATGGGCCGCATGGTCCCCAAAAGCATCAAGTCTGCTCTTCTTGCACACTGGACAAAGTTCACCATCTGAATAAAGAGGGATCATCAATCGATAACGAAGAATGGCACGATATTCTACCGGCGTCATGCGTTGTCCAAGCCCTTCCATCGGGATGGCAAGGAGAAAATCTTTGGCATGTTCTGCTTGCACACATCCAATCACGGCTTTTTGTCTAGCTGACAACTCAAATTCCCTCTCAAGACCAGAACTAATCTTGCTGTAGTATGCTTCCGCCAAGACATGTTGGGGTCTGAAGGGGACGGTAGCAGTTGGAGCAAGATTACTGAGATCAAAATCAGGTATAGAAAGATGTAAACTAGCAATGGCAGTATCGAAAACATTACCCATAGGTGCAGCCGCACAACCCCGAAGAATGTGGTCTTGGAGATCCTTGGTTTGCGTACGTGAAGCTACGAAAGCAAACTTCATAACATCAGTAGTACAATAAATACCAAGTCCGCCCATACGCAATGGGAGGGTTGCCATACGCCACTGTAGATCGCCAAAACCAGGTCCATCAGAAACCACAATATTCTGAAGGGCTGCACGGAGCTTGTGGTCAAACCATTCGGCTGTTTCCTGAACATAATCAGGGGGGCAAGTACGGAGAGCAAAGGTGAGCTTAGATATTCCCATACAAGAACGTAAAAGTGCCAGCTCACATTGCGGATCCTTTGGTTGTGGTAATAAATCCATAAGCTGAAGTGTCTTATCCACTCGTTGACGAACATTACCCATAATAAAGGATGCATCAATACTTACAGCCCCTCCAAGCAACTTAACCCCTCGCTGAGGACATGATATACCAGCCGGAAAGATATCTGGATAGGAGCATATACGATTAACAGAAGGCCAGAACAACTCTGTCTTAGAAACATTAAGCACGAGCCCAAGAGGTGGTCCTCTTTCCTGAATGATACGAATAGCTCTAGCCACCTGTTCTGTACTACCAATCAGAGTACCATCATCTAAGTACCATGCCTGCAACTCCAAGTGGCATTCTGACTGAATGCGGTGTATCAATGGATGCAAGACCAAAGCAAAGAGAAGAGGCCCCAAAGGGTCCCCCTGCTGTATCCCAGCTGCTGACCAGATATGAGTAGACCCTAGATACAATCGAGCAGGTTGGCAATAGAGGTATTCGACCCATAGAGCAATAGATGGACAATGATTGCGTACCTCCCGTAGCATAGCAGACCGATCAACAAGGTTGAAGGCATTCTGAAAGTCCACAAGTAGCATAGAAAGCGATGTGTCATCCTTGTTGGCATAAACCAACCGATTAACAGCATGCAAAATTGCCTCTGCTCCCCCAGGCACACCAACCCCAAACTGAAAATCCTCTAGGTATGGGACAATATCCTTAGAAACTCCTCTCATGGCAATCTTAGACACCAGACGACGCCAAACCATACCCACAGCTATTGGGCGAATGCCGTTACCTGGCTTAAGAAGTGGGGTGAGAGGCGCACTAGCTATGAACTCTGCCAAGACCCGTGGGCATCGACCTTGTAGCCATAAGTTCACAACCGGTGTCAAGGCCTCCATAAGATCTGTGGTTACAGCGGATGCAGCCCCACTCATAGCATCCAATAGGTGTTGGGCCCGGAGACCATCTCGCCCACAAGACGTCCCTTTGGGGAAGGAGCTGATGCATGATAATATCCCATCCCTCTCAACTGACAAAGGTGACTCAAGTAAAGGAATGACGGGGACAGATGGTGGTGGATGCTTCGGGTGTTTATCCTCTAAAGCCCGCTGTGTCTCTGGAGTGTTCGGAGCAACCCCTGATGATGCCAACACCTTCACGGCTGCTGCAAAGTGCCCGTCTGCAACCTTTTGCAAACACCGTCGTACATTCTTGCTTTGGGACTGTCGAGATGGTCGTTCCAACGGAGGCTCTGTGTGTGTGACCCTCTCAATCAGACGAAATATACCCCCAGGCTCGTTCCAAATAGAGAGAGCCTGCAAAATCTGATTTTGTTGGAGATATTTTCGAGCACCAGAACGACACTCTTGGCGATTCTGCGGATGTAACACTTGCAATGTACAATAGGGAAGCAGGAGCAATCTAACCCATGGCCCTGTCGACATGGGGTCTGCAGTAACTTCATACAAGACTGACTTCAATGCACAGGAGAATGCTAATCGACAAGGACGTGGAATACTTTTCACTGTGCGAAAAGGTCTACAGAAAATACGATCAAGTGATATCTCATCTAAAGTAGGTGCAACAATAGAAAGGTGAGTATCGATACCAGTGTCCCCTCCTGCTGTAGGTGCGGGTGGATTATCAATATGCACAAGCTGTGGTGGTTGTATACCTACGATTGCACACTCTAACTCACCGGTCTCCTTTCGCGCAGGTGGTTTGATGACTGCACCATCCGGATGTTTACATTTTATGGTCGCTGTATGGATACCAAAACAATCACCACACATCCATTTGTTCATCCTCTTCAAAGTATTGTCAACCGACGAAAATAAACCTATATCAACTTTGATCGCATCTCTCAGCCTGTCGATGTCATTAACCCTCTTCAAGTGATCTTTCTTAACATGCGTTGGGATGTACGAAGATTTTTTTTTTTTTTTTTTTTTTCTGAAAGACTGCATTATCTTTATCAACATGTTTTCATGAGAACTCAAACATTATTTTTAGCTACTAACTTCCTGTTGCTCAAGACAATTTACCAAGCTATCATACAGCATGGTCTCCCTAAGTCCCAACAGCATTCTCCTATGATGACTTGTGGTGAAGATCAGCATATGAAAGTGCACATCTACTTTACAGGTCTGTGAGTCTTTCTCCTCATTGTAATGAGCTTATCAAGCTCTTTGACTTTACAGGTCTGTGAGTCTTTCTCATTCTAATGAGCTTATCTAGCTCATTAATGGGTGGGTCGAAAAATAGATTTTGAAATTCTTGTTCCTTTAGAATTTCAAAGATCAAACATAATGGAAAAACGGTTGGAGATTTATGTAAGAAAATTTTTATACCCCACATGATAATACAATCATTATAGATTAGTTATTCTTTTATGGGTGGAATGATATTAATGAAATTATGGGAAAATTCCTCTCTCACTACATATTGAATAGACACCACCCATTTGGTGCCTATTAGAAAGATTGGTTTTGAATAGACACAACTCTTCAGAAAAATGTATGTGTCTTTTCTGAATAGATTTTAGGGTAATATCCCAAAAAAGCCCCATGTTTAGGTGCCTCTTCCCCAATAGGCCCTGACATGGGGCTATTTTATCAAACAAGCCCCCTGACCCACCATATTAATATTAATATTAATTAATATTTTTTGTTATATTATTTATAACTTGTATATCTTTTAATTAAGAAAGTAAAAATCAATATGATGTATATGGTTGGAAAGATCTCGACGAGATCTATCTAACAAGATCCCACATGGGTATGAAAAAAAAAAGAAAAAAAAAATGTGTTTTTTATTTTTTCGTTAATTTTCTCTCTATATACTGTAAGGGTCTTATCCGCTAAAACATTGATTGTTGTTCTCTAAACAATATACCTTCATCCTCTAAACAAGCTATTGTATCAACTTAACATGCAAATTTATTAAATTACAATATTTTTTTTGATAAAAAGTATGTCTCTTCTTCTCTTTCTAAATTAAACAACATTATATTCACACCCAAAGGTAGGATATACATCGCCTGATCAGCATGTACAAAGACTGTACACCGTCAGGTAAAAAACCAAAACAACTCTCTACACCTAGCTCCTGAGCATAACAGGCCACTCAAAGACAGAGAAGAGAAAAGAAAGAAACAGGGGGGCACATACATCCCCAAATGTCCAATACAGCTGAGTTACCACTGTTCCTGTAGAGCATATGCCCACCTGGTCAACAGATCCCTAAAGCTAATGTCACCCCTTAATGCTAAAGTATCTTTATTAAATTATATTATATATTGAAAAGTTTTGAAAGGTGGATTAAAGCTAGTTATCAAAGTATATTGGTCATGGTTTTATATGTATTACTTGGATTAAAGCTAGTTATCAAAGTATATTGGTCATGGTTGCATCCATCTCACAAAGTGGAGAGATCATTGGTTCAAAACATGCTAGTAAACTGATTGTTTCATATAAGTTTCCTCATGTAATTTAAAGGGGTAAGGGGTGCCTTCAACCCCGTTTGCCAAAAAATAAAATAAAATAATGATTAGAGATTTGAGCTATTATATTGTTTTGGTGTGAGGGATAGGAAGGGAGAATGGTGTACAAATTTAACGAGCTTATTGACATTATACCATGCAAAAGGAAGAATTTATGTTTAGTCTGGATTATGTTCTTTTTCTTTTTTCTTATGGTTTGAGATGTAACCTAAAAAACAATATATAGACTGGGTTATGTTTTTTTATGAAGTTTTTTGTGAAGTTAACTATACATTATACATTAAACATTTTTATGAACTTTTCATAGCAATACAAATTTTTTTTCTTTTTTTTTTCTGTACTATAAGGATTTTGTCCTCAGTTGAGACATCGAACTCATGCATCAAATTACAGACTATAATTCACATATATTAATAATATGGAATGAATATCATGCCTTTGTAATTTACATAACAACAAACAACAATTTAGAGGATATTGCTTTGGTGTTAGAAGACAAGAAGATATATGTTAGAGGACAAAAATAAAAACTCCTGAATTTGATAGTAATGTGTGATTTTTTTGGATTTTTAGAGTAATTTTGAAAAGCCTTTGAAATCATAAGGAGTTTTTTCTCGAAACCCAACTTCTCGGTAAAAAAAAATATGAAATTTTGAATTTTTTATAAATATTTAAATTTTTATAAAAAAAATTAAATTTTTAAATTTAAAATTTTATAGTCATGTGGGATCTAGTTTGAAAGATCTCGTCAAAACCTTTCCAACCATATAAACCATGTTGATTTTCGATTTCTAAAACACAACTTATAATATTTTCAAATGTTAAAACCAAAAAGTTATACACCAACTGTTTTTTTGTCCTTTTCTGTTTTTTGTCTTTTTCTGCTTTTTTGTCTTATCTTGGTTTTAGAGGATAAAAGGTTGAGATTAGAAGATAGAATACAAAGGTAATTTTGACCTACTAAAAAATATGATCTAGTCAAAGGGTTTGTTTGAGAAGATGACCCCATGTCAGGGCCTATTGGGGAAGAGGCACCTAAACATGGGGCTTTTTTGGGATATTACCCTAGATTTTATGAAAAGACACATACCCTTTAGACAATAACATGACAACTATTTAAAGCTTTGTCTTGTTCAAAGATAAAATGTCTAATAAGTATCTAATGATTATTAAATCTTAAGTGTGTTCAAAAAATAACAATATAGTAAATAAGAAAGAAACTATTTCTATAGATTGGTAAAGTCTCATTAAAGTTGTTTGTATTCTATTATAAAAGATCGAATTGTTTTCTCCAAATTTAAGCAATGGATAAAGGTATGTACAATTTATATTTTCACATTATGTTTATTATGTTTATTGTTTGATTGTGAAATACAATATCCCAAAGATCATCATACATGTGGTATCAAGAGCATAGTTTTAAGAGAATTGTGTTTCCATCATTATGTATATGTGAATTTTATTTCTTTCTATAAGTTGTGAGTTCTTTCTAATATTTCTTAAAACAAGAAATTTTATTATTCATTTTTTCGCAAATTAAAGTGATTTTTTTAGATGGTTGTAAAATTACTGTTGATGGAATTAATTTGTATTAATGGAGTTTTAATAACTCAATTATAATCTATTGAAGAGATGAACAGTAGCTAGATTTCTTTCATTAATGTTATGCCATGTTTTGTGGCAAAGAGAAGAGTTTTCTCTGGTTAAAAATCGCAATGTTTCAAGGAAGAAAAGTCTCTCATGTTAATGTGATTTATTCTTGTATACCCACTCAAATTATGTTTATGAGAATTGTTTGGTTATGACCCAATGGACTTATTAATGGTATGGGCCCATTTAGATTGTATCATTAAGTGTTATTGTGCCTGATAGAGAGATTCCGTTTGGGTCATTGTCTTTGGACCTGTTGGACAGATCCAGTTTGGATCCTAAAGTAATATTAGGCCTTATGGACCGATCTTAATTGGATCATCAAGAAGTCGAATTATGTTTAGTTTGAGCCCACTAACTTAAAACTCATGCATAAGACTCATTATAAGTTCGTTTTGTATGTATTTATAGTCCATTCGAAGAGAATTTTGAAGCCGACATTATGATATATTAAGCTTGGTAGACAATTATGTCTATGTTAATTGTTTTGATAAATACGTTATGATCATTGTGTAGTCACCAGTGACCCAATGATATTTTGGTAGAATCAAAATTATTTGAATACCCATTTTGTTGATGCTTATTGCCTAGAATGAATTTTATTATCGAGTATTATGTATTGTTATTTATCAATTGCTAGATACATAAAATAGCCAAAAGGTGGATTGTTATTTAGAGTTTCATAAGCCTAATTGCATACTTTGTGTCTATCCAAAGATAGCATACTTTCTTAAGTTCATGACTTACAAGTTATCATAATGTTTTAATTTATAAGCATCATTATGTGTAGGTTAGTATATCATGTTTATTTTACCCAAAGGTGATGCATGATAGTACTTTATGATTGTTTATCTCAAAGAATAATGAAGTGACTATACGTTACTTGTAATTGCAGTCTCATCATCGTTGTCGTTTCATACGCAAGCTATGTTTGTTCCTATTCTTATTGGCATGAATTTTGTCGATTGGTCTGAAAAGGTCCAATTCAATTTAAGATTGCTTGACCTTGATCTAGTATTTCAAATTGATAAGCTTAATGTTCTCATTGCGAATAGTACTGAGACTCTATAATCAGTGGGAGAAATTGAGTCGACTTAGCATTATGTTCATGTGTATGACTATAACGAATAATATTAAGCCTACATTACCGAAAACGGATGATGCTAAGAAATATATGAAGAACATTCAAGAAGGTTTCTTGAATTCCAACAAGTTCCTTCATGGAACACTTATGTGGAATCTTTCCACCTGTATCGCCCCAAAATCATAACACGAATCCCCATGATTCAATGTCAGATCTCGAGACATTCGAACAAACCAACCCATCATAAACATATAATAATACCAGATTCTGAATGATATTTATATATATAATTGGCTTTAAAAATACATAGCTTAATACTATACATAATAATCCAAACTGTGATCACTTCTATACAAAAGAAACTAAGTACATCTATCGCACGAACACTTATACCAATACCCTCTGTAACCTCCGCACAACCATATTTGCTGAATCGATCTATCCTCGAGCATTTGTTTAACTGAAAAGGGATTAATGATAGGGTGAGCATTTCCACTTGCTCAGTAGTGACTCACATTTTCAATATACTAACTAATCATGCATGACGATTAATCATACTAAACATTTGAAAGAATGCAAGTTTTAATAATTGAAAGTAACTTTCTACTATAAATAATAATATAATATACAAACATTCATACAATAAGTCGGGTACCTGTATCATATTAGAGTGTTGAGGGTATGACTGGTACTCGGCCCCATTCCCAGGCAATATCTTAGTTCAGTTCTTACCGGTGTGAACCTGCACAGTTAGTTCCTGATTATCCGGTCGGGTGATTACCGTTTTGTGTCTCGAGAACACTAACCCTCTTTCAGGGCTCAAGTGGGCCCTCTGACCACGACGCCCCGAGGGGGGAATCACCTCTCACGGTGGTCAACCGTTTCACGGCTGCAGACTGCTCAGGATCCTGACACACGCCCAGGAGTGGACTACCTCTCACTCCCCGCGTCTAACCTCCTCGAGGTAACATGTATCCCCACAACACACTAACCATCCACAGCAAATACCACTAAAACTTGACAATCCAGGAAGGTAGAAGAGAAATTCCCGGAAACATCCTACAATGTTCGCCTCTAGAAAGTGCACATTCATCGTCTAAAGGTGAATACTGCATATGTAATCCTAGAAAGGATTGTCATCTCTAAAATATAACAACAATTCCTTCTTTGTAGGGATTCACAGATCCCTTACCAAACCGCCTCGTGATACAATATATATAATATATATGGTGTCTTTTAATAATAGTTAATTTAATCTGGCATTTGTGACGAGTCCCTGAATTTATCAACCATCAAACCAGTTCCCTATTCACGGCTACCAGACACGGGCACTAGCCGAAGGGATTATACCGATATGTAATAATATGTTTGTGTAAGCACCCAGATTATATTCCTAATTCAGGAACCTCACACCATACCAACATACAACTGGGATCCCACATCCCACATACAAAATCCATCTCCCTTTTCCCATCCTGGAAAAGAGATGCAATAAAAACCTCGATAGCTTTTTCGTTTATAAAACCATTTCAATATACATATACTGCTTTAATAATTTCAATGTAAAACATGATATCTGTAACTAATTAATCACTTTAACAAAAGCTATAATCGATAAACCACGAGTAATCTATATATACCAAACAAAACCATGCATGCATTTTTATCATCAATAATATATCAATTAATTTGTAACATTTAAAATATGACACATGAAAAGACAGTATAAAAGAAATGTAAGTCCCTATCTCTTTCTTGCTCCCGCGTCACCTCTAATCTCAAGCTTACTACTATGTCCAAAAACCTATAACGGAGGCGAAATATAATTATAATTTATAGAAAAATTATTATATACTTTTCTATTTGTGCGCGTCTCGTGTTTCTAATTTGGTTCCAAATATAGTTGTAATTTCGAGCCATAGGCTATTATTAACTGACTTGTTTTTCTACTAAATTTATACATGTTAAATGATTATGTGAAAACATCTATATTATAACCAGCACTTATAAACTTGATAAAAAGACAAAGGATGGTCAAGATTTGCACATGAGATTATAGAGATTGGGTTTTAATGAGATTATAGAGATTGGATTATTTAACCCATGCAATACACGGGTGTTATTTTATAGAGATTGAGTTATTTAACCTGTGCAATACATGGGTGTTATTTTATATGTAAGTTTTATATGTTATAATTTGATTTTGATTTTTGCTATTGAAATTGATTGAAAGTAGAATTTTATTACGTATATGTATATTTATTTTCTAAGTCCTCCATAAAATTATTATTGTCATCATTTAAAAGTTTTATTTTTAAGTTTTAGATCAAATTAATTTAAATTGTATTCTCATTTTTTGCGTAGTCATGGAAGATATAATGTGAAATAATAATAATAATAATAATAATAATAATAATAATAATAATAATAATAATAATAATAATAATAATAATAATAAATTACTATCATTTTATAATTCTTTTGAGAATTTATTTACAGTATTTGTTTACCTATATAATTTTCTTAGCAATTTAAATTATATAAACTGCCGTTTTTAATTTGGAGTGTAAATTATATCTCCAAGCTCACAATCCAAATTCTTGACATTATTTTGCTTATGTTACTATATTTTTAATTTTTTTAACAAAAAAATTAATTTTAACTTTTGACAAAATACCAATATTTTGGATAAGATGTTCAATTGATTTGGTTTGTAAACAAACATATATTGATTTAACCAAGTTATAGTGTTTACTTTTTTTTGATTTTTAAACATATTTTGGATAAATTTTAGTTATGTGATTTTAATAAATAATCTTTTAGTTTTGGTTTAACAAAATTCTCTTTAATTAAAACATCAGTTTTTCATATGGATCAACTTTTGATGTTTACAAATGACTGTTTATCTTATATTGGTTAACTTAAATATTTAATTTGGAGTGAAATTACTTAAATAGACTTACTAATTAACTATTGCGTAAAAATTCTAAAATGACCTTTCAATTCTAAATTTTGATCAAATTCTCTTCAATTAGAGTATCAATATTTCTATAATTTAGAGAGAGAATATTTGCTTAAGGACATGCCTAACTTTAATAGAGAGTATAGATTGTATCATACAACTCTATCTGTTAATAGAGAGTATAGATTCTATCATACAACTCTATCTGTCTCGTACGTCTCTCCCTGTTATCAATCAGTTCTAGCTTCTCATCAAACCTCTATCACCTCTCTACTCTCATATTTTCATCAATGAACATTTTTTTTTTTTTTTTTTTTTTTCAACAAAAAAATTTTGAAATTAAACTTTTTTTGTGTTTAATTTTATTTTTATTTTCAGTATCTATAGCCAAAGTCAATTATACAAATAATACATACAACCCATCCTTAAACCTAGACTATATGAGTTTTATACAATTAATTAATATTTCTATTTTTAATTTGATATTTGACTAACGATTCTATTAGTGATTTCAATTTAATACTATCGTTGTTGCTTTCATGTCAATGCTTGAAATTTTATTTATAAGTGAAAAGTTTTAATTTCATATATACATTTTCAGAAAAATCAAAATTTTCGCAAACAACAAATTTTGTTTTATGGATATAATGGTGTGTTGAGGTGATAGAAAGGACTATCACTAATGTAAGTACTTACTTTTCAACAATATTTTTTGTGTTGAATTGCTCAAAATTCAAGGACCAAACTAGTGTGGAACTAGATGTTTCCATCGAAGAAAACCTACTTTGGATTATCACCTAACAAATCCAAGTTTCAATTTAAAAATCATGTCTTCGCCAATGGTAAATGTTGATTAATTACTTAGATATATTTTTTCTTTATATACAAATGGTTGAATGAATGTCGTAACTTCTTTGTTGCAGCCACACAAAATCGATCAGGAAGTAATAAAACCGATATTTAGGAATTCAAAGGAGCTTATGAGATCAGCAGAACAACTATTCTGAATGATAAATGAACCATCAGA
>KZ305131.1:343569-354575 GCA_002738505.1 Aquilegia coerulea | reverse complement strand
CATTCCTTATAGGACATATATGATAAGAAGCAGCACAATCTAAAATCCATTCATTACCACTAGTGTAACAAGCCATTGATGAAACAGATAAAGAATAATCAGAATCTACATCCTCATCTTTAGTATCACATGCAACGTTTACCTCAGAGTCTTTCTTCTTGTCCTTTGCCTTGGCTTTAGGACAATCTTTCTTCCAATGCCCTTTCTCATGACAAAAGGAGCATTCATCCTTTGCTAGAGATCGACCTCTCGACTTTGACCGAGATTTCCCTCTACCACCTTGGCCTTTCCTGTCACTAGACCTTCCTCTTGTAACCAAGACCTCATGTGTAGAGCCCTTGGACTCTTCTTTGTCCTTCTTCATACACGCATGATTTAACAATGCTGCAGAAATCTCACTATACACCAGTTTTTCTTTCCCATATGTGAGTGTGATAGCCAAGTGTTCATATTCGTCCGGTAACGAATTGAGGAGACACACCGCCTTGCTTTCATCACTCACATCTGCTCCTAGATTTGCCAAGTCTGCAATTAACTTGGTAAAATCATTAAGATGCTCCGCCATGGAAATACCTCTTCTCATATCTATTCGATAAAACTTTCGAAGTAGATAGTTTTTATTGTGGATAGTCTTTGTCATGTACTTCTCCTCCAATTTTTGCCACATCTCCTTTGCAGACACATCATTCATCACAAGATATTTAATGTCTTGTGCCAAACACGACCTTATGATTCCACAAGCTCGTTTGTTCATCTTTTTCCAATCCTTCTCTTCCACATCTTCTGGCTTATCCTCCAGAACATCTTCTAGGTCTTGTTGACATAGAGCATCCATTACCTCACACCTCCACATGCCAAAGTTATTGGTGCCAGTAAACTTCTCTACATCAATTTTTGCTTGATGGTAAACCACTGATTTGGTTTCCCCCTTCGAACTCTTCGAACTCCCTTCTTTTGACATCTTTCCACCAACTTTCATGTACTAAACAATCACCAAACGAATCTGAAATTCACACCGGAATTTCAACACACACCTTGTAGACGCTCAAGTTCTAACCTAAGCTCTGATGCCACTTGTTGTGCGCAGCGGAAACTAATGCACAAATATGATGATTGAACTAATATACGAAAGTAAAACGAAAACGACAAAAGTAAACAAGCAATCACACACAAGACACAAGATATACGTGGTTCGGCAATATGCCTACGTCCACGGGGAGAAAGGATGATGCTTTTCTTCACAAGACAATTGTACAAGCCCTCACGAAGAAACCGAAGTCTTCTTCCTCACAAAAGTTCTCTCAAACTCTCTAATGGCTTCTCACAATCTCTCTCTTAGAAAAGTTAAGGTTTTGTCAAATTCTATTTGGCTTTATAGTATAGCCTTACAATAGCCACGAATTGGGCTCAAAACAGGCCCATATAGCACAAAACAAGAGGAGGACGTACGTACGTCGAAATCACGTACGTACGTTGCAGCACGTTTTCGTCATCTGGCATACGGGACGTTCGAACGTCCTAACAGCGTTCGTACGTTCCTGCTTCAAAAAAACATCTGCCTCATTGAACGTACGAACGTCCTAACTGCGTTCGTACGTTCTGTCCCGAAATCGTTATCTGCCACATTGGACGTACGAACGCCCTAAAGACATTCGTACGTTCCTGAACCAAAAACTTCCCCTTCTCCTTTTTCTGCATATAAAACCCAACATATATACCCCTGAAGAAAGCTTCAGGTATAAACGAAGCACCAAAAGATTACAAGTTAAAAAAGAAAAGGGAAAGGTTACAAAAGAAATGGAAAGATTACAACATAAGAAAAGGGAGAAGAAGGGAGAAGGCTGAGAGTTTGCTTCTAAACGTTGTTGAAAGCTCTTATGGAAGGCTTGAACGTTGTGGAAGGCTTGTTCTCTTCATTCCAAATGCCTCCTTATATAGGCAATTTGAGAGTAGGAAGTGGGCCCCATTGGGCATCTTGCTAGTGGGTGGGCCCCATTAGGCACCTTGTGATGTGTGGGCCCCATTGAGCATCTTCTTAGTGGGAAGTGGGTCCCATTAGGCACCTTGTGAGTGGGTGGTCCCCATGTAAGTATCATGTGGTGTGTGGACCCCAGTAAATAGTAGGCCCATTATTTGTCGGTAAAGTAACCTGTTATGTGGACTCCATCATTTGTCTTGAAGTCTGATAGTGAATACTAAATTGGGCAGATACATTGTCTCTGTCTGTTCTGTGGTCCCATTGATTTTACGGGATTCTGGAAGGATGATTGAAACGGAATTCTGTTTCTAAATGATGGGTTTTGTTTAAATAGAAAAGGAACTAATAAATGGCTAATAAATCAAAGGATTGAAATGACATGTGGGTCATGGAAAGGAGAAAATTCGGGAATGCCGGCATATGGCTAGGAAACAATAAAGACCGGAAAAAACACTTGGCTTGTGATTAGGTGTGGTATGGTATGATAGATGGTTTAGGTAATTTGCCATGAAAAAGGGGCGTGATGGGCAGTAAACTCTATTTGACCAGAAGAATTTCTTTTAAAGTTATAATTTAGAACTGTTAACTCGGCTGCAACAAAGTTAACTGGAGGATCAAATTTAAACCACCAATTGTAGAACCAGGTGGGATATGAGTTTCTATTCTTTGCAAAATCAGTGGAGAAGTAGAAAACCCAAAAATATTCTTTTTCAGGGATTTGATGGAAAAAAGTATAAGTCCATGCATCCATATAATCCCAATAAGTAAAGGTTTGATTGCTAAAGGGTTTAGCTTTGAAAAAAGGACCAATTAGGGTTCTGGCAGCTTTTGGATCACCCCATTCATATTGTTCTATAACATTATGAATAACGGCTTTCCGATAAGGCAGAGAATATTGGTTAATAGTGGTTGGAGAATTGTCCAAATGGACGGAATTAGTCTCAAGCAAAATAGCTTCGTAGAAATTTCTACGATTGTAAATGATATTTGGACTATTAGTCCCCTGGCCAAAGTTCCTGGTACCAAGATAAATAGGCTTTTTTACCCATTTTTCATCATCCTTAGTTAGGGTAAAAAGTACCTCATGGGAATTTTTTAGAAATATTTTAGTACCACAGTCATAGTCTGTTGATTGGCTAATTTTTCTTTTCCTGTCTTTTAAGGCCGGAGAAAGTATCCCTACTTTGGGAAGAAGGGAGGAAGTTTTACTTTTTCCCTTAAAAGGATCCGAATTAGGATCAGGTTTCTGACCAGGAGGAGCCATACCTGTAGAGAAAAACAATTATTGTCTATAAGACATAAAATTCTTCTATGTCTATCAGACATTATTGCAAGTGTCGTCTCATTAGACAATAGGAATTATTATGACTAATTAGTCAAAATATTGAATTCTTGGTCTATAGGACATCATCAATTAATCCTTTAATTAGGATAAACCAATCCTTTAATTAGGATGGAAATTGTCAATTAATCCTTTAATTAGGATAAACCAATCCTTCAATTAGGATGGAAATATTTGTTGTCTCATTAGACATCATAAACCAATCCTTTAATTAGGATGGAAATTGTCAATCAATCCTTCAATTAGGATAAACCAATCCTTTAATTAGGATGGAAATTGTCAATTAATCCTTTAATTAGGATAAACCAATCCTTCAATTAGGATGGAAATATTTGTTGTCTCATTAGACATCATAAACCAATCCTTTAATTAGGATGGAAATTGTCAATCAATCCTTCAATTAGGATAAACCAATCCTTCAATTAGGATGGAAATATTTGTTGTCTCATTAGACATCATAAACCAATCCCTCAATTAGGATGGAAATATTATATTATCTCATTAGACATAAACCAATCCTTTAATTAGGATGGAAATATTATGTTGTCTCATTAGACATAGTAAGCTGATTCATATCAGGCCCTGTGAATATCGAAAATATTGTCCAATAATTTTTTGAATCCATTGGGATTTGCCAGAGATAAGCAAGGTAATTGTTAATGAAAGATATTAATAACAAGTTTTCAAGCAATTTTAGTAAAATGGGAAAATGCGTTTAGATATTCAAAATGATGTCCAATAGAAAAATTAGTATATCATTAATATAAACAATATTGAATTCATTATAAGCATTAGAATCTTCATAATTCTGAAAGATCATTTTTAAACAAACATCCATAACATTCCATGTCCAAAAGGAATAGGAAAAGTGGTTTTATATTTATCTTGTTCAGTAATCTGAACTTGCCAATAACCTGATTTTAAATCAAATTTAGAAAATATTCGAGCATCATTTAATCGTTTTAATAAATCTTTTTTATTAGGAATAGGATAGCGAATCCATTGAAGAACCTTATTAAGAGGTTTATAATTAATAACTAATCTAGGAATTCCTCGTTCTTGTTCAGCATAAAAGGCTGCACAACTCCAACAAGAAGAACTTTTCCTAATAAGATGTTTATCTAAAAGACCTTGAATTTCAGTCTTACATAATTCCATATAAACTTTATTCATTTGGATTGGTCTAGCCTTAGTAGGTATCATGTTTTCATTAAAACCTTCTATATAGGGTAATTGTACTATGTGCTGCTTCCTATCCCAAAAGGCATTAGGAACATCGCTACATATTTCCTTCTGGAATTGTTTTTCTAAGGAAAGAATTTTTTCTTTGGTAGCAAATTGCTCTAATTGTTTGTCAATAGAAGCATAGCTTATTTCTTGAGATAGAAAATTGATTTGTTTTTCTTTTAAATTTAAAGTTTCTTGTAATTGATTGATATAATTTATCTTTGGTTTAATGATAAATTCAAAGACTATTTTTTTTTCCTTTTATGGTAGTATGAATTCCCTTATTATCTATTCTTTCAATAGGCCAAATAAGGCTTAAAAAAGGTCTTCCTAAGATTACCATTTGAGATAAATCATCAGATAAGACAAAAGGTGTATTAATATAAATACCATTATTGCAGACAAAAACATTCGATAATTTATAATTTATTCTCATAGGAGAACCATTTGCAGTATTCAATGCATACTTAGTTTTCTCAAAATACTTAGTAGGAACTATTCCTTCCCTTATGCAATTAAGGTCGGAACCACTATCAACTAAAGCAATGGTTTCTAAAGTAAAATCTTGATTAATAACCAGTTTTACCTTAATATGCCACTTTTGATTGGTAGGGTGATGTAAGGATAGTAAATCCACAATAGTCTCAATTTCCGGTAAAGAATTAGAATTATTCTAAAGTAAATAAATTTTTTCATTTAAGATTTTAATATCTGATTTAAGATTATTAATTTCACCTTTAAGGTCAGAAATGGTATATTTATTAACCATAGAATTAGAATTTTTTTTTTTTTTTTTTTTTTTTTTGAAGACTGGATACGATGGTCCACCCACTTTTTTTTTTTTTTTTTTTTTAAATTTGGTATATTAATCATGGCCCGAAGGCTTACAAAGACAGGGCCCAAAGGGCTTACAATACCTAAGTGTCCACACCGCCACCTTGCAACTCGAGCAATTCTGCTACTCAGGGACTTGCTTTCGCTGAAGAACACCTAGCCACATCATCATCATGGGAGAACACCTAACCACATATCATCATCATAAGAGCATGGGCCTCCTAATCTCGAACCAGGCCCGAAGGCTGACCCACCTAAGAATTACATGAGAAATTCCCCCAAACACTGTTGATGGGAATTGAACTCACAACCTCTCACTCGTGGGAGTGTTTGAAAGGGATAACAAACCAACTGAGCTAGCAGTTGTTTGTTCATAGAATTAGAATTAGTATTATGAAAATCATTATCAAAAGAAGAAAGGGATTTAGAAGTATTTTCTAAATAACTTTGAAAAGCTTGTCTTCTTTCAACAGGATTAGAAATTTTATTGATAACATCTAAAATTAAGGTCTGATTATTACTCAAGACATTTATACTAGGCCTGTTTATTAACATGTCATAATTCCGAGAAGTTTTTTTGATAAAAACCTTTAGTTAATTTTAATTCACTATTAGTGATATCCATAAAACCATATTTAAAAGGCTTAACTAACCTGATTAAATCATGTGAGGAAATAAACTCTCTTTTAATCTTATCAATAATCAGTGTAAAATTATTCCTTTTCGGATATTGATTAAAAACAAATTGTTTTTTGGAATTAGAAACGAATTGTTGTTTGAAAAATACTTGATTAGAACTATCATGTCCAAATTTCTGACGAAAAGGTTTCTTAGAGATTTTTCTTTGAGAAATAAATTTTTTTTATAATACTAGGTGACAAAACACGTATAGTATTATTAAATTGATTAGGATATTTCCCTATATAATAGTTCTCAGTTAATTTCTGAGTGTGAAATAATTTATTAATAATAATTTCTTTTCTAGAAGAAATGAGAGTGACATCATGGATGACGTTGACATCACTATCAATTATCCTAGAAGAAACCAATATAGCATTATCATGCTTATCTTCAATATTGATGTTGATGTTATTATCAACATTTCTAGAAGAAACAAGAATGACCTCATTCTTATCCTCTAGGCTGACGTTAATATCACTGTCAGTTTTCTCAAGAATGACACTATGTTCATTCTCTAATCTGACGTTGATATTACTGTCCATCTTTCTAGAAGAAACGAGAATGACTTCATCCTTATCTTCTAAGCTGACATTAATATCATTTTTAATAACATCATTATTACTATCTTTAGTAATCTTATCAGATACAGTATTAATATCTTGTGATAATTCAATAATTTTATTATTAGTCAATTGATTTTGACTTAAATCATTATTTTCCAAATCTAATTTTTTCTCAGAAAAAGAATAGATTTTATCCGATCCTAGTTTATTAATCGTAATATTTGGTTTATTAACCATATTATCCATATTGATAGGTTGTAAATCTGAAATAACCTTAGTTAACTTTGTCTCTTCTGAGATCGATTGTTTGGGAACAGTCAATTTCAGAATAATAGATTCATCTATTACTTTAGGAGACTGAGTGAGAAGGTGATCAGATTTAAAAAGTTCTTTGAATACAGATGATTCTATAGTTTGACTCCATATTAACGCATATTGTGCGAAAGGAATAATACTTCTAGTCTCATCTAAATAATTATAATATTTTTCTTTAATAAATTCATGTTGGGCTTTATTACAATGTTCCCAATACCATTTTCTAAGAGCATCATTTTTAGAACTTTTAAATTCATTATTAATGGCTGCTTTATCAATTTTAAATTCATTGATTGATTCTATTATATTAATAGAAGAAATCCTACCAAAAGCAATTTTATTTATCCTCTCCATATTAGAGGTTTCCAAATAATTAAAATATCTATCATTTTGAGATATTTTAAATTAATCTAATTATAAGAAAGCTAGAATAAAATCGAATAACACGAAAGAAAAGATGTCAATAAGGTGTTAGGGATCATGTAGTTTTAAACACAAAGGTAATTGTCACGAAAAGAGAATAGTAAGATTATAGTTCTTCTTCAATATTCATGATAAATATCAGATCAATTCCTATGATTAATACTGACAGTCAACGATTTACGTCACAACTGACAATTATTTCATATCTCAATACATGATTAATTCCAACAGTCAACGATTTACGTCACAGCCAATAATAATTTCATATCCAGACTTATGATGAACTCCGACCATCACGAATTACGGACAAAAGTCCCTAAACGCCTAACGGCCATCTGCCTGCGGCTAAACGGGTAGTCACCACATGACTATGCCTTCATTCATCATAAATCAGAACACAGAACTATTACAGCCGGAGACTACAAGTAGTCCAACGAGACGAAGTCAAGACTAATCATGAACCAAAACATAAAATAATTATTAGTCGGAGACTAAAAATAGTCCAACGCGACGAAGTCAAAAGACTAATCATAGATCTCAACCGGAGTATGGATAATATTACTAACAAGTTATCAAGCAATAGAGGTCGATTTACACGTAAGTGCTCAGACCCTCATTACCGCCACTGTCAGAGGCTACCAGTAGAAGTTTGACAATTGATTCCCCATATAAAACGGTTGCAGTACTCCAGAGGAGTTGCTTCATTGACAGTCCTTGTTTAGTAATATTCTCCATTTCTTTAGAAAAGAACTAAAACAGTACCATCGTTCTCATTAGTCGGAGATATATATATATATATCTGTAGATTAACGTTACTATTATGTAGAATGTCAAAACAATGAAATTATATAGTGTGATTATAAATTGTATTTTTTTCTTTTGTGTAAAATCTGGCCTGGTTCAGAGAGATTGTTCTCTGGTTATTTATCTACCTGACGATGTACAAAAGTTACATCTCTGATTGTTATTACCATAACATACCAAAACTGATAATCTAATTTAACAATGAACTGGGTATTCAAAACCCCAAATTCAAACTATTTACACCATAAACATCTACATCTAAAAAATCCCAAATCTTATAATTTACTAAACAATCCATTAAATCCCTAAATTAATCAAACCCACATCTTAAAATTAAAAGTAAACAAAAAGTTCATCAATAAAATTGATAATAAATACTTACCGTAACAGTAGTGGTAGTAGTAATAGTTGTTGATGGTGGTGGTGGTGGTGGTGGTGGTGGACTAGCAGGAAATAACTTTTAATGACGGTGGTAGTAGTTGTTTCATGATCTTGTTTAGTGGAAGAAGAAGATAAAGATGAGTTGAAGGAAAAGAAGATAAAGATGAGTTGAAGGAGAAGAAAATGAAGATGAATGAAGAAGGAGAAGGGAAAGGGGTTTTTTCTTCGAAGAGAAGAAGTTGGTGGCGGGTTGTGTCGGGTGAAATTAAGTTGATAAGTTAAACACAAACACGACCCATATGCTTAGCGGGTTTGTTCATGTCAACCCATCTGTGACACGAATTCAATAACGGGTCGTGTCTGTGTCATTTTTTTTCGGGTCGTGTTAGGGTCGGGTTAGCGGGTCGGGTCAAAAACTGCCACCCCTACTAATCATCTACAATAAATATAAATATTATCATTAAAGCTAGGTCTCCTTAAACCCTAACAATAATATTTTAATACCATGGATAAGAATAGCATACAAATAATCATACTTACCTCATATCGCGAATTAGAAGTAAATAAGCATTAAGAACTTTGAATCACAATGAACAAGAAGAAGAAACATGATACTTTTACATCACCTAGAAAGCTTCCACCATCCCCCCATGAAGATTTAGCTACTCATACCAAAGGAATAAATAAATAAATCATAAAACATCATAATGGAATTTAATGGATTGATATTGAATAATGAATTGAGTATAATGAAGAAGAAGATCAACTCTTCTTCAATGAAAGTTGATTTTAAAGTGGAGGTTAAATGATTGATAAACCCTAGTTACAACTTCTCTTATATAGACAATACAAAGTAGAATACTTGCATGCAAAGACTTCCAAACTTGGTGAAATTTGTGGCTGCTGCTGTTGGGCTTGAATTGTAGCTTGGGCCAAGACCTTCAGTTTGATAGCTCATGGGCCCAAATCGGACTTCTCACTTCTGGATCTTCTTGTGGAGCCTTTTTAAGATTAAGACCCAAAATAGAAAGTCAAGTCAACAGAAGTCAACAGTTGACCGAAAAGTCAAGTCAACAAAGTTGACCAGAGTTGACCGCGGGGTGTCCTTAGTAGATTTCAAGGGTGCAAGTATCCATTCTTCTTCCCTTGTGCTAATAACACCTTTTTGCTTGCTTTTCTCGACTTTTTGCGGGCTTTTACATAATATTCGTATTTCGGTGCATGAAACCTACACAAAAGACAAGAAATCACTAATCAATAGATATAATACAATAATATAAGCTAAGTGCTAGACAAACAAAGTGCTATTCGGGGGATAAATATACACTTTTGAGGTTCGATCACTAAACATGATAACCAAACTAACACTTCAACCTAATCTGAAAATTAAGAGAAAACATCAAGTAATATAACTTGCCTCATAAGAAGACCACCAAATACCAAATATACGAAGAACACAACTCAAAACCACCATACTGCAAATCAGTTACAGTTTTTCGACCTCCAAAGAATCAGTCACACAGGTCACGTCTCGAATATTCACATGTTTTACTTTATATTCTCAGATGCATATTTTCAATAGGGTTCTAAAGACATAAGATTCGGGTCATTTCGAGTTCTGTAGAGAGAGTTATGGCCGAAATACTAAAGGGTGTTATCAAAAACGGGAATCCATATATTTCTCCTCAAGTTTAAGATCTAGGGTTTCTCTTTTTCATTGAATAACTAAGAATATTATATATACTAATATTTGTTTATGTGGACCTAAAGATGACTTTAAAATAAAGCCCAAAGGCATAATACTAAGCCCGTTCATAAAACCTATTTATACAGTAAAAGAAGTCCATATTGAAATCTAATTTCTATTAAGCACAAGCCTATCAAAATACCGGGTATTACATTCTACCCCCCTAAAAAGAGGAATCTCGTCCTCAAGATTTAAATCAAACATCAAAATAAAGCTAGGTAAACAATATATCAACTAAAAAGAAATGAATCATCATATGATTTAGATATCATAGATAACTCGATATAAAACATTGTTAATACATATGCATCTAACAATGCAACAAAGTGTCCAGGAGAATGTCAGGGTACCATATGAAATGTGTCTCGATACATTCAACTGCACATCACCAATCTTGATATGTAAATAGTAATATACATGCGTCAAATGATTATATCATGTAAATGTCTATCAGAAGACTACATAAAGGAGACAAGTCTCCATCAACCAGAATCCGTATATATATAAAAAAAAAAATGCATAAATGCACAACATATTATGGATAAAACATTCAATGTCCAAACTTATAATCATTATCACAAACATTAGCTTAGTCAATACATGACTCCAATCATCTCTTGTGTTTTCTTGGGTACGCGAGACCCACACACACCAATAGCTACACATAGCCAACAACTCATAAGAGTATCCAAACAAAATAAAATATCATAA
>KZ305131.1:310160-335012 GCA_002738505.1 Aquilegia coerulea | reverse complement strand
CCAGATGCGTATTTTCAAGTATGGGGGAGTTGCTCGAGGAACTTCCGTTGGCTCTTTGATTGTTTCAGAATTTCTTGTTGCTTCCGTTCGATCTCTGATAATCAAACTGTCGGTGTTAGCTGGATGTCACGAATTAGTGACTTGGTATGTGTTCTACCTTGAGTGTTTTTGTAGGCATGTTTTATAAATGCCATGGTTTGGGTTTGTAAGCACGTTTTATAAGTGCTGTTAGAGTCATAGGTTTTTGTCACAAAATCAATGTCAAAGGGGGAGATTGAAACCGGCACGAAGTTTGTTTGACATCAATTTTGTGACATTGGATGTCCATGGTTATCTCGCCTTGAGTTCATTGTTAGGAAAACCAAGATGTACGCATGGTCGGTTCGTGTTCATGTCCTCTCGTGTCTTCTCGGTCAAGTTATTGGGTTCTGGACGTACGTACCTAGTTAGGGCGTACGTACGTCATGTAAGGCAGCAAACATGTTTTGGTCAGGACGTACGTACCTCTTAAGGACGTTCGTACGTCCAAGCAGGCAGCGAACTTTTTCAGTGTGGAGACGTACGAACGTTGTTTCGACGTACGTACGTCCAATATGGATTTTAGCAATTCCGGCCCATTTTGTGTGTGTTCTAACCCTAAGTATAAATAGGGTTTCTCTACCAAAGAAAAAATAAGTTTTTTGGCCGTCCAATTGAAGTCTTATTCTTTGAGTTTGTTTAGGTTTTGGTTTAGGTGGTTTTGGTGATTGAACTCATCTTCTTCTTCCTTCTTCCCCATTCATCTTCCCCATTATTGTTTATATTGATTTAGCTTCGAGTCTTCTTGTGTGTTCATCAAGAAGTCGAGTATCCTTGTGTGTTCATCAAGGAACTCTGGTGTAAGCTTGTTTCATAGTTCGGCTTCGAGTCTTCTTGTGTGTTCATCAAGAAGTCGAGTGTCTTGTGCGTACATCAAGGTGCTCCGGTGAAGTCAAGGTGTTAGAGATAACCAGTAGTGTCAACTCGCAGTGATTGCAGGTAGTTGATAGGTTTGTACATCTCTTTTCATCTAGTGGATTTATTTGTTGTCGCGAGGACAACCGTGGACGTTTCCCATATTGGGTTTTACCACGTTAAAAATATCGTGTGTTCTTTATTTGTTTATTGCTTTATTGTTTGCTTTACTATTGTTATATTGCACATATATTGGGTTTTCAAGTAAAAGAAGTCCATATTGAAATCCAATTTCTATTAAGCACAAGCCTATCAAAATACCGGGTATTACAATAATGCTCACTGCCTGAATGCCTATCACAAGGTGTCTAAATCAAGATTGTAGACACTTGACAGGGTTAGAGCTCAAGGTGTCAAATACTACGCCAGGATATATTATTACTTGACATGATTAGGTGGATCACATCATCGAGTTCAGTCAGGTTAACAAGACATGTATGTAAATTTCACAAGCTTTTTTGTTTGATTTGAGTATGAAAGAGTTCATGGAAAACACACAGCCTTAATGTCTTGAAACGGCCTGCAAGGCTTCCTAATGTGTGACTAACCGTTTTGATACGTATTTGATGGAAATTAGTTTTCTGGCTCCTTTATAAAACCTTAATGACTACACATTTGTTGTAGTACCCACACGAATCACATTTCTATCACTTATAACAAATCCCATTTCTGTTTCAAGTATTGAAGATGGCTGCAGCTAGGAATATGATTTTACGCCACACCATGGTTACAGTAATGTTCTCAGTGGTTCTGTTGTCCGCATGCTCTGAAGCACGCCCAGTGAACTTTCACGATACTCCAGCCCTATGCTTGGGCATGTGTGCAGCAGATGTATTTACATGCATGACAAGCTGTGCCCTTAGAGGGGCAGAGGCATCCCCGTGTGCACTTAAGTGCAATACAGTCAATGGAGATTGTATTGCCAAATGCCCTGGAAGTACTCCTCCAGCTCCAGCTCCAGCTCCTGCTCCTGCTCCTGCCGCTCCAGTTCCAGCTCCTGCAGTCCCAGTCGCTCTAGATGCTCCGGTGAACCCTCAATTTTAGAATTGGGGAAGAAACGAATTCTATCGTTCATAATTAGTAAATAAGTGAATGCGCGCGCCCTACATATATATATATATATATATATATATATATATATATATATATATATATATATATATATGAACAAATGTAATCAAATAACCAATCCGGTTAAAGAATATACAATAGGAATGAAAAAGTTATACAGCTAGAAGAAAAAAAAAAAAAAGAAGCTAATGTGACAGTCTGTCACAGCATGAGCAAGCATTCATTGTCCAGTAGAATAACCTGAAAATATGTTCTCTATTCATACTTTTATCCCCGGGGCCAGCAGTAAATATGGTGTTTGCGGCTTAAGCTGTCTGTCAAGGCTTTTTAAAACCAAGTGTCATCGTCATCTTGTAAGGTAAGTCTATGACCTGATCTGATAATAACAGAAGGTGACTCTACCAGTACAATTGGATGCTAATTGTGTCAATGGCAATTGATAAGAGCATAGTATTCCAACTTCTCCAGGATGTTTTTTTTATTTTTTATCTCCAGCTCTTTTATTAGTTCATCTGACGATGTGAGTACATACGACCTGCTTCTCTCTCTCTTCCAAACTATAGGATCTAATAAGATTCACAAATGAGAGAAATCGACCTCCCTCTTTCTCTTGATTTTTTAACATCCACATCACCCATATGCAACATTTTCGATCTTGCTTGTACATTTCTTTCTTTCATCTTTGTCTTGTTGCGAGTGCTTCTTATGTTTTTCGTAACAAAATGTCAAAAACATACAACAGTACTAGCATGACCAGGGCAAAGTTCACTGACCATTCACAACCTGTGAATACATTTTTTTTCACTCCATTCAACAAACTGTTTTAACCTGTGATTGATGTAAAGCTAAATTATGTCAAGCAACAATAGCAACCAAAATCTAATAGAAGTAAACCTTGTGCAAGACAGACAGTGCTCAAGAAAGTCTTTCTTCAGTGAAAGATTTTCCAAAATGCTCCCAAAAGCTAAGTGCCCCCATGGACCAGTCCATATTTTTCCTGCTGTTTTACTATACAGGCGGCCGGGCTTAGCCGATGGGGATTTTAATAAGTGATCAACCCAATCGGCCAGGCCCATTTATAGTTTGTTTCTGAGCTATCTATCTATACTACTATTATAAACCTAAATAAAATTCAGAGGTAAGTCCCGGTTAATGAGAATTGAGGTTTAGAATTTTGTCACCTAATTCTGACTGAAATACCCTTTTAGTCATGGTTTTTTTAGTAAATTTACATAATACCCTTTAAATAATGGTTTTATTGTAATTTAATATATTTTTATTTATGGACTGGATTTTTATATATGAACAAATAGCCCAATAATTAAAAAAAAAATTAATTAGAAAAATATGCCAAAGATTTTCTCCTTGCCATCACGATGGAAGGGCTTGGACAACGCATGACGCCGGTAGAATATCGTGCCATTCTTCGTTATCGATTGATGATCCCTCTTTATTCAGATGGTGAACTTTGTCCAGTGTGCAAGAAGAGCAGACTTGATGCTTTTGGGGACCATGCGGCCCATTGTAAGCATTACCCCGGCTTCAAGTACAGGCATGACCACGTTAGAGATATCTTGTGTGATGTGTTTTGGCGGGCTGGAGTACAGGTTAAGAAGGAGGCTCCTGTTAACTTTCTTACTGATCCTAAGGAAGGAAGATCGACATTACGTCCTGCTGATATTCTGGTCTATAACTGGTCTGAAGGTAAACATGCGTGTGTTGATGTTACAGGGGCGTCTCCGATGGTTGGGCTGGGTGCTGGGATTTTTGAGGTGGGGCTAGCAGCTAGCAATGCAGCAGCAGCAAAAGTGGAGAAACATGACGGAGCTTGTAGGGCTAACCAACATAGTTTCATCCCCTTTGCATTTGACACATTTGGATTGCTAGGCTCAGAAGCAGTTGAGCTCCTCAGGAGAGTGCAGAAGGTAATGGATAGCAACGTGATGACTGCGGGTTCGAACGAATATCTATTTAGGAGAATCGGGTTTGCTATCCAGAAAGGACTTGCCGCGCAGTTTGTAGCGCGTTTGTCCTCTACTTTTGTGTAATTTGTTGAGCTTATCAATAAAATTTTATTTCTTTAAAAAAAAAAAAAAAAAATTAGAAAAAATAAATAAATTATAATAGGAACATATAAAGATGAAAACAAGACTATTACGAGCAAAAGCAAAGGTCAAATAATTAAAAAATATTAATCACAAAGACATGAGATATGATTTACTTAGAAATAATTATTTCATACGATTTAATAAATTAGTGTAATTTGTAATATTTAATAAAATTAATAACTTCAAACTCGAATTAATACTAATCAGACACGGATAAATTAAAATGAACTGGTGCATAGCACCGACTAAGGCACTAGTAATGCAGTATATATCAAACACATGAACACCACACGATTTTAATGTCTTGAAACAGTTCTGAATGTGATGTAGGACATCCTACCTACACCAATTGGTTTCCTATTTGGGTTAATGTTTATTTAGAAGTCATTATAAGTTTAGGATTTCTATTTTAGAGTCTAGAAGTTCTAGAATAGTTGGTTTACTATTAAGTTGATATTAGTAATACAATTCAAAGTAGGATTTGTATTTTGATTTATTTGTTTAGAAAGTCCTAGTGCTAGTTGGTCTAAGTGTTTAGTCTATATAAAGAGTCATGCTTTGTAGAACAATTATTTCAACCAATTCAATTATTCAATCAATAGAATTAAGATTTATCTCTACAATTTATTTTTCTTTAGTTTTGTTTTAGTTCTTCTTTGTTTCAAGGCAATCCTCCCCTTGGGTTACTCAAGGTTTGATTTTTTAATCGCTTCCGCTACGTCAGAATGTGTGACTTATAAGTTCAAAGACGTACCTATGGCACGATTATGTTAATTTTAATTTTAAAATTTTCTTTTCAAAAATTATTGAAACGAATACAAATGGTATTTTATTTTTCATAATAAAAGTAGGTGATGCAATAGTTTTTTTTTTTGGAGCCATAGTTGTCATACTAATGTTTTATGCATTAATAGGCGATGCAATTATTTTCATAGATATTTTAGGTTTAAGATATTATTTTAATTTTATTTTTAAAAAATATTGAAATGAGTTATTGTAAAATAATAATGATTTTATTGGGGGGCTATTCCTTGATATAATTTTAAAATTTTGATAGAACCGTGCAAAAAAATTGTTCGGAAAACTATTATATATATGTTTGTAGTGAGAGGTATATGAATATTTGGATACCCTTGCAACAATTTATTAAACGTTTTTCCAGTTGCAACATCTGAAGTTTAATGAAGTTGCAAAGTCAAGATACTTTGAAGGTTAGGTTGAATCTAGCCGATAAATTTTTGAGATTACACGCCATTTTTAAGTTTGGATCATTTGACATCATAGCTGTTTAATTTGATCATTTGCAATGGATCTGATAAAAAGAATATAGATAGTGTATAATTTTGTACAACATTTTCATTTATGCTCAAGTACAACTTTTTATGTTGATACAAATTACTAGGTAAAAATACTATTGAGTGCTGAATTAAACAATAGCAATAAATAAAGATGAACAAAACACAAGATCTCGAAGAAAACTATCTTCTTTACTGAATATTATGAAGATTACAAGAATCTCTGCCTCACAATACTCTCTAGACAAGCTAAGCCTTAGCTGCCTCTCTTCTAAACACACTAAACCTTAGTTGTTTCTCTAAACAAGATAAAATAAGCTATGTTTGCCCCTCTCTTCCATCTACTCTACTTTATGATTCTACTTGTCATAAAAATGCGTTTGTTGTTAATATTATCCATGAGGGGCAATGGCAGGTACCACAATATACAGCTTCTCACACACCTGAGCTTATGCATGACTTGAACCAGATATCTATTGGAGGTGAAAATGACGAAGTAGTCTGGATAGCATCTAAAACGGGAGACTACACTTTGAAGGATACTTATGAAGCTATAAGGAGAACCAAAGCACCAGTAATGTGGCACAAGCTTATATGGCACAAACACAGAATTCCCAGGCACTCCTTTATCAGTTGGATGGCCATCACGCAGATCTTGAAGACCTTGTACAAACTTAAAAGCTGGGGAATAGTTCAATCTGACACATGTCTTCTTTGCTGGCAAGGGGTGGAGACTGAGCATCATTTGTTTTTTCATTGCACTTATGCTAGGAGCACATGGAACACACTTCTCAGGGCAGCTGGATACCAGAGAAATCAGTTCACAACATGGGAGCATGAGCTCACATGGGTGCAGCAACATACAACTGGGAAGGGGGTCAATCATGATGCTCTCAAACTGTTATTCAATGGCTTTATTTACTGGATATGGAGGCAGAGAAATGATTGCATCTTCAACCATGGAAATAGGACAGCAACTCAGGTAGCTAACTTAATACTGAAGGAAGTAAAGATAAAGCTACATTCAATAGAGTACAAGATGGACGCTGGACCAGAAAGGGATAGACTAATGCTACACTGGAACCTTCATATTGAATGCAACAATACAGACGTCATGTATTGCAAATGGGAACCACCAGAACCTGAAGCCTATGTACTTAACACAGACGGGACATTACAGAATGAAAGAGGAGGATGGGCAGCAGTTCTAAGGGATATTGCTGGCACTGTTGTGGCAGCCAGCAAGGGAAGATCCTCACATAGTTCTATAGCTTTCATAGAGCTGCAAGGATTAGAACAAGGTCTGAAGCTAGCAATCCGGAGCAATATTCAGCATGTGAGAGCACAAACAGACTCAACTAATGTGGTGTCCTTTCTGAAACCTAGAGCTAAACCACCATGGGAGATGAAGCACACTGCGAGAAGGATCCAATTACTGATTCGGCAGCTGCAGAGCTTTACTATAAAACATGTTTTTAGGGAAGCAAACAGCCTAGCTGACGCATTGGCATCACAGATTCCTACAGGCTCTTGTATTGATATTACACCTAGTTCCTTTTCTGAGGACATTAGGAAAATTATTTTTAATGACTCTGTAGGATACAAGTATCCAAGATTGTAACCAGCTTTTATTAATGAAACGGGGTAAGGGTCCCTTGTAAACAACCCTGCTTGCCAACCAAAAAAAAAAAAGCTATGTTTGGTCTATCTTTTGGGTTATTCCAAAACATCACTAAACCACTAAACCTTAGTGGTTTCTCTTGAAACAAGCAAAGCCTACATGTTTCTCTCCATATATTTTGGTTTATGCCAAAACATATATTTATAGGCCTCAGACAACTTCTAGTTGGCCAAGAATTTCTTTTTTCCTGAAATTCTCTCCCTTATAGAACAAAGAAACCTATTTAAGGTTTTCTTTTCCTTGTCCTACAAGGAAAAGACCTACTAAGTTCTCAAGTAGGATACACCTGTATCATGGCTCCCCCCTTTAGGAACTTAAACTCCCGTTTAAGCTAGAAACAGATATGGGAGAACTCAAGAGCTCTGTGGACTTTGCTGAACCATCCAACTTTGCTTGGAACATGACCTGCACGCCCAATACGAAACATTGTTTGTTTCCTACTTCGTGTCTTAGTCATCTTGCGCTCCAACATGCAATCTTCCTTGAATGGCTCCTCTCGATCACCATCACCATCTTCTTGATTAGAAAACAAACTTTTATGCTTCTGCTTCGGGTTGGCTTTGTACTGCGATGTAGATGTCTCCACCTCCTCTGATTTCTTCAGATCTGTTTCCGTCGTCTTCTTTTTGCTTGTCTTCTTAGAATCTTCTAAAGACACAAGAACTTTACATAGCTTTCTGTACTGCGAACGAGTTAAGACCATAAACCACAGAAAACTCGACCAGGGAATCGAACTTTGCTCTTGATACCAACTTGATACAATTTTGGCTTTGATACCAACTTGATACAAATTACTAGGTAAAGATACTATTGAATGCAGAATTAAACAATAACAGTAAATAAGATAAAACAAAATACAATATCTCGAAGAAAACTATCTTCTTTACTGAATATTATGAAGATTACAAGAATATATACCTCACAATACTCTCTAGACAAGCTAAGCCCTAGCTGCCTCTCTTCTAAACACACTAAACCTTAGTGGTTTCTCTAAACAACTAATATCTAAACAAGCTAAAATAAGCTATGTTTGGTCTATGTTTTGGGTTATTCCAAAACATCACTAAACCACTAAACCTTAGTGGTTACTTTTGAAACAAGTAAAGACTACATGTTTCTCTCCATATATTTTGGTTTATGCCAAAACATATATTTATAGGCCTCGGACAATTTCTAGTTGGCCAAGAATTTCCTTTTTCCTGAAATTTCCTCCCTTATAGAACAAGGAAACCTATTTAAGGTTTTCTTTTCCTTGTCCTACAAGGAAAAAACCTACTAAGTTCCCAAGTAGGATACACCTGTATCATATGTAAAAAGATACATCTTATACAAATCAAATGTAAGAAGTTAAAAAGGTGAAAAAGGCATTAGGCGTAACATTAACAAAAGTCAAATACAATGATCATGCTTCATCACTTCCAATAGAACACTTGATTATGTGTTCGTTTGTACTTTAGCCACCCAACCATAATTTTCTTCTCCTGTTATGCATAAAAGTGGTGAAAATGTATGTTGAAAAGAGATTGAGAAGAAATCTAATATACTAGTATCTTCACCCCAAAAAAGGAGAAAGATAATATAGCAATTGATAATAGACTGAGGGAAGAGAGTGACATGTGACCATTAATCCTGCAAAGAGATTACTAAGATGCATAATTAAATATGCATAGCCCATGTCTGTTGAATCTAAAAATAATATATATAGCTAATGATAATAGATTAAAGGAAGAGAGTGACCAGTGACCATTCCCGTAAAATTATTACTAAGGTACATGCTGAATATACAACAAAGAGATCAACAACCAATAAAACAACAAAATTGATATAGAAATTAATGGAACAACCAATATACTCAATGTTATTGTCCTACCAAAAACTATACAGTCTCCAAATTAATTTGATAGAACTACCATATACTTTTTCCGAATAAGCAACGAATTTATTCTTAAATATCTACAAAAAATATAAAAATAAATAAATAAATAAATAAAATGACTCACCTTAATGAAATGGTGGCAAAAAACTACTATGTCGCATACATATATAGTTCTAAGCTATGCTGTCAGGGGCGGCGCCTAGACGCCGCTCAGCGCCGCCTAGGCGCTATTTCTAGAGGAAGTCGCTCCGCTCAGCAAAATTAGCGCCTAAAACGCTTTGGGCCGCCTGGGCGGCGCTCAGGTCCAGCGCTCTGTTCAGAGCGGTCCATACAAACTACTCAAGGCGGCCCAAATAAAAAAGCCCAAAACCTAAGTTAAAAAAAAAAAAAAAAATCTCACGTTCTCTCTCTTCCTCTCTGGTTTTGCTGCTGCTGCCACTTCTTCTTCTCTGCCTCTCTGGTTTTGCTGCTGCTGCCACTTCTTCTTCTCTGGTTTTGCTCCTGCTGCTACTTCTTCTTCTCTAATCTTCTTCTAATCTTCATTCTTCCTAAATAAAATCTAAATTTAATCTTTTTTCTTCTTTAAATTTAATCTTTTTCTTCTTTATGGGAAAGAAATACTGTTAGAGAAGAGTAGTGTAAAGTATAAACTCTGTGGTCTGATCAGAGCGTCGCCTCAGCGCCGCTTGAGCGGTGGAGACGGTTCCCAGAAATCTGAGCGCCTGGCGCTCCGCTCCGCCCTTGACAGCATAGGTTCTAAGCAAAATAAACTTTTGAAGAAAACTGTACAAAGAAATCTCAATTGCAATCGTCGATTTGCTCATCACCACCATCAAGCATAAGGGGAAACTGTGTCCTTGTAATTTGGAACGGGGCATTAGAAAACGATGAAATGCTGGTTTATTTTTAGTAAGAATTTTTGCTTGAATGTATTAATTTGCACATTGTGTCACCATCAATCGAGTTTCAGTGCGCATCCCATCTATATGGGCAAGATCTCTTAAGAGTATAAGCCTTGAACCTGATTTGACCATGAGAGAGAATGGTGGGAATGCATGCGGATTAAGTGAGTTCAAGAACTCAGTAGGATATAAGTTCACATACTCGGATTGGTTTGCATCGATATATAGCTTGTCTGCCGATGTATACACAAAAGTTTCTCCTGTTTTCATCTTATTTTTCAGAAATCAATGACATGTCAATAAATTCAGTTGGGAATGGAAGAAAGTTCACCTAGAAAGCGAAATGTAAGAATCAATAAGTCACAACCTTAGTTTCTATACACTGACAGTCCCTGGAATATATTATATTTTTGTGTTAAACTTTTGGATCCTACATTATATAAAACTGGAAAAAAAATAAAAGTAAAAATAATTTGTAATTGAAAGCCAATTTTTTTTTTTTTTTATACCAACCATTGTAAGCACAACTTTGTACCTATCCCAAAAAGTAAAAAACAAAAAACAATACAGCTAATGAAGAAGGAATTAACAACAATTGGAAGACTTTTTAACATTTTGTATCACTAACAATACAGCTAAGCGAATGAGCCTGTGACTCAATGGTAGCACCCCTCTAACAAAGTGGAGAGGTCGAGGATTCGAAACACATCAACAGCGGATTGTTGATATAAGTTTCCACACGTAATTTACAAAAAAGGGTAGGGGTCCCCTCAACCTCGCTTACCAATAAAAAAAAAATAAAAAATTACGTAGAAACCTATGCGTGAAAGTGGACTGATTTTGGTGGGTGAGAGAGAGATGGAACAAAGGAAATATATAACATGAATAGAAGCATCCGTTTCCATTTAAATGTCTACATTATATTTTTGATGTTATGAATAAATATTCCTAAATCTAATTCCATATTCTAAGCAAAGTATAACGAGGTTATTATGTAATAATTAATTTGTGGATTTATTACTTATTACATTATAGGTTATATTTGGTACATTAAATGAAAAATACTTAAATAATATTAATCCTATGGCTACGATTGTCTCAATAGACAACTAAATGTTAGGATCGATTTTCCACATCTAACGGCTATTATTACGTCGATTATATAATTTAATGTATATCCAATAGTTATGGTTGTTTCAATAGACATCTAACGGCTGTGTTTATAAGACCGCTTTATAATATTATATAGACGTTTTAGTTTTTCTAGTATTATAAAATCACACAGATCACACTAACTAGCACCTACATACAAAGCTGGCATCATTCCAACTTAACATTTTTTTCTTTAAAATTTTGAAGTATGGTTTCAGCTGGGGATATCAAAGACATGCACATCATCACATGGGCACACTAGTATTTGTTTTGGCGTTGTTGTTGTCATCATGCACTACAGTACGTGCGGTGATCTCTCATGATGTTATGGTGGGTTGTGCTTCAACAAGTGTGCATTAGCGATATTCATGTGCATGACGAGTTGTCCTTCCCTTTAAAAATATGAAGAGGCTGTAAATCCGAAGTAAGTGCAATTCAACAATAAATAACGAACAAACAGAAAGCAATAAAGAATAATGGAGACACGAGATTTAACGTAGTAAAACCCAATCACTGGAAAATATCTCCAACCGTCCTCACGACGATAAATAATCCACTATATGATGTAAAAGTAATACACTCACGACTACAAACTCTGGTTATATCTCTCACAGACTATAACACCTGCAATTGCCCTCTGGGTATACTTTCACTCATACAAACTCTCTTTGTAGATTCACTCTCTACAATTGTCTCATTAGCTTCACTCACTAGTATTCTTTGGTTGTTGTTGAGATGATGTAGAATAGAAGAAGGAGGATAAATAATTTTCACACAGATAAACAAACTCTCTAATGAAGGTAGAAAGAGGCTAGAGAGATATTAAATCCTTAGGGTTTATGTTGTAGAGATTATAAACATCATATGTTAGGCCCCATATCCATGTTGGGCCTAACTCAACAATGGGTTTGAAGGTCTTCAACTCCATAGTCCACCAATGTGTCAAAGCTTTGTAGCCGGTTGTTACAATCTCCCCCTGTGACACATCGTGACAAAACACCATGACTCTAATCTCTCATCACTTGAACATCTCAAACCCAAGTAACAAAAGATATTGGTCATATAACCATTACATTGATTCACTCACTCAATGTAACAACACAACACTCTCAAAGACATCTTCTACAGCAACGCAGAAGCTTTCTCAAGAGACACAACGAAAGGCAATGATACTCGAGTATTTAAGAACATCTCCCCCTCAATTAATGACTTCTATAATCTTCAAATTTTTTCTCCCTTTCAATTGTTGCATATCTGAAATATACAAACAAGAGACAACACAAACTCAGAGAAAAACAGATTAGAGTCAACAAATAGCTCCCCCTTTTTGTCACAAATGAGCAACGAAGAAGAAACAGATTCGACACATGTTAGAAAAAATGATCATGTCTCCTTTCCCAAAATTCCAAATGGCACACCGTCGATTGGTTAGAAAGAGGACTCTCCATGCTTTCAACAAGATACATCGTTCAAACAATGGCTTAGTACTTTGTTCTGTAGAACCCTGCAAAGTTCAGATAAAAAACTGAAAATGCCGGACGTTCGAACCTTGTTAGAGGACATTCGAACGTAATCAACTTCATAAGAACAACCCAAAAGTACTAAGAAATGCATTCGAACGAAGGAACCAGATGTTCGAATGTAGGGATAAATAAAATTTTGTATTTATTTATTAAAAATCAAGTTATATTCGAATGGAAAAAAAGAACATTTGAACGGAAACTCTAACAAGAGATAGAGCAAAGAGAGCCCTCAAAAATATGTTTTATCGTACCGAAACAGTGTCCGAACGTCAACAAGTCAAAGCAAGTCAACTACTCAATGGTCAAATCAATGAGAAAATTGTTTGACCAAATGTTCGGTAAAAAAATCGCCAAATAAATGCCCGATTAATACGTGTAAAATATGCGAATGTCGAATTAATTATTAGACGAACAGACAACCACATAGATGTTCGATCGTTATAGATCAACGTTCGAACGAACTATGTTGTCAGACACAAGCCAGGGGTATTAAAAATATGTTTGATCGAAAAAACCATACGTTCGAACGAACATTATCAAGAAAAACTGAAAATGTTCAAACAGAGATAAAAGACATTAGAATGGAGACACCGAATGGAGAATTTTAACATAAAAAAAATGAAGAACAAGCATGGAGAAACACACCCACTTATATATATATATAATGCAATGGAAACAAATGAAAGAGAATCGAAAGCACTTGAAACGTATTATAAACTAACTTTTGTGTGTGTGTGTAAGGCAATACTAGTACAAGTAGAATCGAGTGCACCACAACTATTATGCATTGAACACCAAGAACATCATACCAATCACAAGAGAGGATTAAACTACATAAACTATGCCTTTACTTCAGAAAACACATGAGTTTATTTTGGATATATGACACCTTGATCAACACCTTCTTTATTGGAAGTAATATATCATAGGTTATGGCATAAACTAAATATTCTTCAATATGCATAAAACATGTGAACTCTTTCAATTTTGCCACATGTGGTAGGAATAAAAACGTACATCTTGATGTCATTCTTATGTGGGAGAGACATTTACCTCCATCTTTTCACAAACATGAGGTAGGGTTTAGCCTACATCTTTTGACATATCACCACCTCCTAGTAGTGCAATCTCCATGCTAACATGCAACAAGAACTAACATCACTTATGCATCCGTCATTGCATGACCCTAACAACCCCAACGGGCGTTCTACCAAATGCATATGCTCACAAGACAAATATAAGACTGGGGATTTAGTGAGTGTTTGAGTGTTTGACCACTACCGAATAAATAAATTAGGAAAACACTATAAGGCATAGAGGACCTACTTGAAACCGGCACTCGGTTGTTTGACATTAATTTTGTGACATTGGATGTCCATGGTTATCTCGCCTTGAGTTCATTGTTAGGAAAACCTCGTTGTACGCGCGTCGTCCCTAGTCCTTCTCTTCGCGTCAAGTTTGTCAAAAGTGAGTTTTTGGGTTTAGGACGTACGTACCTAGTTAGGGCGTACGTACGTCATGTTAGGCAGCAAACATGTTTTGGTCAGGACGTACGTACCTAGTTAGGGCGTTCGTACGTCCAAGCAGGCAGCGAACTTTTCCAGTGTGGGGACGTACGAACGTTGTTTCGACGTACGTACGTCCAATATGGATTTCGTCAATTTCGGCCCATTTTCTGTGTATTCCAACCCTAAGTATAAATAGGGTTTCTCTTCCAAAGAACAAGTTAGTTCTTTGGCCGTCCAATTGAAGTCTTATTCTTGGAGTTTGTTTAGGTTTTGTTTAAGGTTGTTTTTGGTGATGGAACTCATCTTCTTCTTCCCCATTCATCTTCTTCTTCCTTCTTCCCCATTCATCTTCTTCTTCCTTCTTCCCCATTCATCTTCTTCTTAATTATTGAATAGTGATTTAGCTTCGAGTCTTCTTGTGTGTTCATCAAGAAGTCGAGTATCCTTGTGTGTTCATCAAGGAACTCTGGTGTAAGCTTGCTTCATAGATCGGCTTCGAGTCTTCTTGTGTGTTCATCAAGAAGTCGAGTGTCTTGTGCGTACATCAAGGTGCTCCGGTGAAGTCAAGGTGTTAGAGATAACCAGTAGTGTCAACTCGCAGTGATTGCAGGTAGTTGATAGGTTTGTACATCTTTTTTTCATCTAGTGGATTTATTTGTTGTCGCGAGGACAACCATGGACGTTTTCCATATTGGGTTTTACCACGTTAAAAATATCGTGTGTTCTTTATTTGTTTATTGCTTTATTGTTTGCTTTACTATTGTTATATTGCACATATATTGGGTTCTCAATTGGTATCAGGAGCAGGGCGCTTGTTAAGGAGCGTAAAGGCTCACGCGTAGATCCTTAGTGCAATTTTTATGGATTCTGATAAATTTGGAACACTAATTTGTCCTCCTAAATTTGATGGAACTAATTTTCCCTATTGGAAAGTTCGTATGGCTGCGTATTTGCAGGCTATGAGTGAGGATGTGTGGATCGCTGTGGAAGATGGTTTGTCACCACCGAGAGTTACTACAGGTAGTACAGATGAGGTTGTTACAAGTGTTAAGCCTCGAAACACATGGAGTGTGGAAGACAAAGTTGCTTCTACTAACAAACAAAGAGGGCTTAATGCTATATTTATGGCTTTGGATGCTAGTGAATTTCGGAGAGTTCATGGTTGTATAACATCCAAAGAGGCTTGGGATAGGTTGGTAAGAACTCATGAGGGTGACATTGCTGTCAAAGAGAGTAAGCTTGAACTTCTTATTACTCAATTTGAAACTATGAAAATGGATAATAATGAATCTTTTGATGAATTTTTTATTCGTTTGCAGGATATTATCAACACTAGTGCATCTTTAGGTTTAGTGTACACCGATACTTAAATAGTACGTAAAGTTCTTCGGTCTTTGCCATCTAGATTCCGTTCTAGGAAAGATGCCATTCAAGAAAGCAATGACTTAAAGATCATGTCCATAGAGACCTTAGCACGAAAATTGAGAACTTATGAACTTGAGGTTCAACTTGAACAACCTCAAAATAAATCCTTTGCTTTTAAAGCTGGAACTTTTGAGGATGTACAAGATAAAAAAATTAATCATGATAAGTCTCTTGACACTAAGCAACATCTAAGTATCATTTATCGTTATCTTAAACATATTTTTAAGACTATGAAATATAATGGTTTGACTAACCATGGTTTTGACGAGTGTAAGCTTCCCAAGAAATTTGGTGCACAAGGGATAGAACAACAAAAAATCAAGTTATCTACCACTTGGGAGGAAGATGAAAGCGATGATGATGATGATGATGATGTAGCGGAAGACCATGCTACACATTGTGTTGCCTATGGAGCATCTTTGAATGAGAATGTGGATTGTCAGGTAACCGATATTGTCGATCCTGAATTCGATGATTCTATTTTGGTAAGTCCTGGTGAGTTAAGAGAATTACATATGTCATCTGTTAAACAATGTCAATCCTTGCGTAAGACTAATCAGATTTTAAATGATATGGTTGAGTCTCTTGTAAAAGAGAAATCTGTTCTTGCAGGTGATATGGATGCCTTATCTGAGGAATTTTCCCAAGAAAAGCTAGATTTCCAATCTAGAATTATTTCTTTGGAAATATCCAATCGTGAGATAGAAGATAAGTATCGTTCCTTGCTGCTTGAGCATGAAGCTGTGAAAAAGGATTTATTCGCTTCTACTAAGCGATTGCGAGGGTTTGAGAAAGCTTCAGTTGATCTAGACACCCTTATTAAAAGTGGAAAGTTTTCTTCAGATAAGACTGGTTTAGGATATGACTATGTCGGAGCTTCCTCCATTTGTGTCCCTCCTACTACTTCTTTTGTGAGGCCATCATTGCCTCCTTTGTTACCAAATCCTCATATTCCTACTCCACCTCCACCTATCAAGGCTTTTGAATCTAAGCCAAATGTGATGACCAAGAACAAGACAAGTCCTAAACATAGACATTTTAAGTGTTTTACTTGTGGTCGGTTAGGTCATACTTCAGCTTTCTGTTGGGATAAAAATTCCATGGTTCCATATTCTTCTTCTTATGGTAATAATTATTGGAACTCATATTGTTCTTTTCCTGTACAGGCTCATCATTCCTCTTGGCCTCCTTTTATGCGAAGAAGTGGCCCAAAAAAACCACAACACTTCAACAATAGAAAGAGGGTTGTGCAAAAGGTCATCAAACCACCCCACATATGGGATAGAAGTATCGATGCTGCCAAATGTGGTCTAGAGAATGAGAGGTTAAGGATTGGAAAGTCTACTATCAGGGATAATATTCAAAAATCCTCCATATCCGGGTCCAACTTGCAGAATATCTCTCAAGTATGGGTACGAAAGGATGACTTGAACGTTCTTTTTTGACTTCTTAAAGTCAGATTGAATATCATCTTCGTATTTTTTTTTTTTTTTTGTTTGTTTTCTAGCCTTGTGTTATTTTAATTGCATATTTTTCTAACCATATAGGCTATTTGTTTGGTGTGCTTTGTCTTTTTGTTTATGCATGCTTTGTTTGTTTGGGTTGAATATCATAAAAAAAAAAAAAAAAAAATAGTTTACTTTGTTATGGGTGTTTGGGATACACATACTTTGTATATGCATGTGGTTAGATTGGTCTATTACTTTCAATCATTCTTGTATGCTTAATATTCATGGATATAACTATTTTATTACACTTAGCATACGCTTGTGCTTTCATGTTTAGATTTTAGACCAACATTTATCTAGTTGTGTCTCATGCATATATCCTTGCTTGTTTACACTATGCACAACTAGGTGACACTTTGAGAGTTTGTTTGCATATCTTTTTCCATCCTTTGAACATGATGAACTTCTAGGATAATCATTAGTTGGAAATATACGTATGCATGCCTTCTTATGTTATCTTGATTATTAGTATGAAGGCGGTGTGGTAGTGGTCAACAATTCACAAAATCCCCAGCCTTTTGATCTTCTTGAGAAAGAAATCATTTGGTATACATACCCGTTGGGGTCGTGAGGGTCATGCAATGACGGATGCACTCAAGAGATGTTAGTTCTTGTGTTGCACGTTACCATGATGTTGCACTACTTTGAAAAGGGGAAGTAATTTGAAAAGATGTAGGCTACACCCTACCACATGTTGCAAAAGATGAAGGTAAAAATCCCTTTCACATGTTAATTTATGCACAGTAAAAAAAAAACAGGTTATAAGTGCATTTCCCCGTGTCTGTTTAGGCGTTTGTGAAGTGAAATCCTTCTAATGGTGAATACTAGTTGTTTTGAGTGTTCTTATGGTTTGTGAGTGAGGTGTGGAAATGACTCTCTTTGTGTTTTCTTTAGCTTTCCCACACACCAAGGATGTTTGTATGATGCATTTCTAGTAGATGTTTGGTTTCATATCTTAATCTTTGATTGGTGCGTACTTTGTTTAATGAAACCAAGTTTATTCATCTTTACTAAGTATCTTGTTTTAATTGAGCTTGCATATACTCTCTTCTACCCTTGTATGCATGGTTCTTTGTGTGTTTCAAATATCCTTATTTGGTTTGTTTGTTCTAGGGGCATCTTTCTCATATGCATTGCATTAAGGTGGAGCTTTTGTTTAGGGGGAGAATTCTTTGTATTGACATCGTGTTAACAAGTGTTTATTTTATGGCTCACTACAAGAAAACCTGATTAAAGCCACGGTTCTACGATTTGCCTAGCCACGGTCCGGGTCCGTGGCAAAATTAGCTACGGTTTTTGTCCATTGTAGTACAAATATTGTCCCTAGCAATAATGTTTTAATTTTTAATATATTTTGAGAATTTAACTACGGTTGTTAACCGTGGGAAATTATATGATTTACTACCCTTCGATTGTTATTTCAAATTACTAGGATTATCAAGGGTATATATTATTAGGATTATCAAGGGTATTATCTCAAAGAGAAAATTGTTTTCTTCTCCAACTCTCTTCACCTCTCTCCGTCTCTACAACCTCTCTAACAAAGAGAACATCTTTGGAAGAGAAATGTAACGCCCCAAAACCATAACACGAATCCCCATGACTCAATGTCAGATCTCGAGGCATTAGAATAACCCAACCCATGATAAATATATAATAATACCAGATTCTGAATGATATTCATATATATAATTGACTTTAAAAATACATAACTTAATACAATACATAATAATACAAACTGTGATCACTTCTATACACAAGAAACTAAGTACATTTATCACACGGAAGTTATAACCATACCCTCTGTAACCTCCGCACAACCATATCTGCTGAATCGATCTATCCCCGAGCAACTGTTTAACTGAAAAAGGGTTAATGATAGGGTGAGCATTTCCACTTGCTCAGTAGTGACTCACATTTCCAAAATACTATCTAGTCATGCATGACGATTAACCATACGAAACAGTTGAAATAATGCAGGTTTTAACTGTCATAATAAATAATATAAGCAATTTAATAAATAAATACTTTTTAACCAAACTTTTTACCTCTTATAGAAATCATACTAACCATGCATCCATACAATAAGTCGGGTAGCTGCATCCTATTAGAATGATGAGGTACGACCGCTATACCGCCCCGGTCGCAGGCAATCTCTTGGTTCAGTACTTACCAGTGTGAACCTGCACCGTTATTTCCTGATTTCCGGTGGGGTGACTGTATTACCGTTGTTGTGTTCCCAGAACACTAAACCCGTCTATTTAGGCTCAGGTGGGCCTTTGACCACGATTCCTGATACGAGGAATCCCTGAATTACGGTGGTCAACCGTTCGACGACTGCAGACTGCACAGGATCCTGACACACGTCCAGGAGTGGACTAACTCTCACCCCTTGCGTCTAAACCTCATCGAGGTAACATGTAGCCTCATCTGAACTAATATATCAACAACGTACCACTACATGAATGGTGATCTGGAATGGTGAAAAGGAATTCCCGGATACATCTCTAATGTATCTCTCTAGAAGGCGGCCCATTCACCTTCTAAAGGTGAACACCATAGATGTCATCCTAGAATGAACTGCCGTATCCGGAATATGACAACAACTCATTCATTATAGGAATTCACAGGTCCCTCTCCAAACGACCTCATTATATATATTAACTATATATACCATATATTTAAATGTGTGGTGAGTCCCCAGATTTAAACAATATCTATGGCTACCCTAACCGGGCCACAGCCATAATCAAATATGATCCGTACAGTTGGCTACCCTAACCGGGCCACAGCCATAATCGTGACAGCATACCAGATCAATATTTCCATCAATCTAGGGACCTCACACATCCCAGTTATACATTACAATCGGGTTTCCTTGCCCCGCATTACAAAACCAAATCTTTTCCACCATTGGAAAGAGATTTATCGAGAAATCCATGTATAAAACCATTTCAATATACATATACTGCTTTAATAACTCCAGTTTAAAACATGATATCTGTAACTAATCAATTTAATAAAAACTATAATCGATAAACCACGAGTAATCTATATATACCAAACAAAACCATGCATGCATTTTTATCATCAATAATATATCAATTAATTTGCAACATTTAAAATATGACATATGAAAAGACAGTATAAAAGAAATGTAAGTCCCTACCTTTTAACTCTTCCTCGCTAGCTCCTTAACTTCATTTTACATCCAATCATTCAACTAGGACCGCCGGTAGCCTAAAAATACATCATACATAAATCTATGTGAATTCACGAGAAGTATCGAATATATACCTAAACTTTCTAAGGTTCATTTCGGCATCCCAATTGTCTATAAAATAGCCAAAAACCCATAACCATAGGGAGGGTATTGCTTCAAATAAACTGCATCTAATTCAGTTCATAAGCTACACAAATGAAAGGAGAACCCAAGTTGGTTAAAATACACCCCAGGTAGATTATGGTTACCTTCTGCAACTCTTGTTTCCTTTTTCATATAGAAGGTACCCCCTGATTCTTTCTCGAACCAAGAACCCATTACTACCTTATACATAACTCTCACAGATCTTTTAATATATATTGGGATGGGAACATAGCAAGATTTCTTTCTACCTAACAACTAGTTGAAGGTTGTATCAAGAAAGGATAGAGATGGAGATCATGGCCAGCTCATGCTTGTGCCACAGCAGGAGGTATCAAGTCCACAACATGCTATCTAATATAACAAGGCTGATGTGGTTTAATTGGTTAAGTAGGATTACCTTGTTCAACAGTTGAAGTTATATAAAATCCACCAATCAAAGCCTTCGACCAAGCTTCTTCTTAAAATCCACCCTTAGCTCTGAAATTTCTCTTTCATATATAACCAGTTCATATGAGACGGAATACCAAGAAAGAAGAGAGAAACTCTTATCTCATCAAATAGTTTTGTTTTATATCTTACCCATTAATTTCATCCTTATCTCATACCAATACATTACATTGTGATATATAATCTTGCTTTGCTGGTAGTTCTAATAGAAGTCCACCTTGTGCTTAATTAGCAACCTTTCAAATTAGCAACGTTTCAACATACCCAGAAAAATTGGGCAGCCACCTCATGCTATAGTAAGTAGGAGGTGTCAACTGGTTTTCCCATTCAGCCATGCAAGGCAGCCCCACATTAAAATCTAATACCCTTAGCAACAATTTAATTAAGTTAACCCATTAGTAAAAATCTTCTTGGGCCTTACATGGGTCCATTTGAACCCAAATTTCTCGTTCATGCGCTCGCTCGATCCTAAAGCAGTAAGTCCGTATCAGTAAACAGTCGGTAGTAATTAATTATCTAATTATAAATAACTTTTTTATATTTAGATGGATTCTACCCCATGATTTCGAATGCGCTTTAGGTTTTCACTTATTTATTCTTATTTTTATATTTTCTATCTAATCGCACTCTATTATCTATGATTAAGAGAATAAAATTATAGTAAATTTTTAATCATACCATATGTTATACGTGAGATTACTAAAATACCCCTAAGATGAGTGCGGGTCGTTACATCCTATAAACCTTAAAAGAAATTTCGTCCTCGAAATTAGAATAGTGTACAATATAGAGTTTCTCAAATTATATATAGCAATAATCTTCAACAACCCAATACGTAAAACCATTACTGTACTTCTAAGAGATTAACAACTTAAACCAATATACCCGAAAGTCCCCAAAAGTGTACGAATTTACTCGCAAAAATACATATGCCTATATAATCTCAAAAATCCACAATGCCAAAGAAGCATAATGATTCTATATTCCAGTTAGAATCCCAAAAGTCAATACTATCTCCATAAATCGTACTATTACTAAGGGTTCTATAGATATAACTTCTTATCCATAGTACAGACACTCAAAGGATTGGAACATGCATACACCTAAGACGCCCAAAATAGAAATTACAACAGGTAAAAGACGGGTCACCAATTAATGTCTCAACTAAGATGCCAAACAAGAGGTCAATATATTTACCCCTAAAATTTCCACAAGCGAATAAATATTAGATCGGGTATTCCATATAGTAGCTCACAAAGCCAAGAATTAATATATTGATATTCCCAAAATTTCACAATGTCAAAAGATTCACACAAGATTACTGTACCACAAAATTTTGTCAAAGTCACCCGTTTCAAAGCTTCCATAAATAAGTCTGTCAATTAACATAAAATAGTGACTGGTCATCAATCCAAACTTTTATGTTAATTCAAGATATATGTGTATCAATACTGATTATCAGATTGTAAAATTCACTTCAAAATCCTAATCCATTCAATGTCCCAAAATGCATCAAAATTTCTATATTTTTAGATTGTATAAACTCCTGAGAATTAGATCAACCTCAATAAAATCACATCTCCATATTCATAAAGTAATTGTACTTCCTTAATCAATCACCCATATTAGGGTCCCTGTCATTTCTTCATAATCCCAAGGCTCAATTTACTTTAACGAAAATTATATCAAATCTCCCGATGAGTGACAAATCAATTACATTTTTACAGGGATTGATTTTCCTTAACTGGCAGTACAAACATTTGTACTAACTTACCTACACTGCTAGAGTTATCATATGGTGAAATCCCACAATTGCCTACCATCCATAAAATCTAGTTTACTCCTTACTAAAACCTATGCTTGCTAAAAAACTAGATCTATAACCTATATGATCCAAAAGTAGATAAGCACATAACAGAACTAGTACACATATATTATATTGGCCACAACCCTAAGAATCAAATAGCTATATAATAAGGTGTATCACCATATAAAACAGAATATTATATTTACATATCTGAAAATATATAGATTACATAAACTAGCTATAATACACAATCAAATATCATATCTCACTAAGGCTTTCGTATAGCTCCAAAGTTCGTTCTATATGTAACTAGTAAAGTTAAGATGAAATTCTCAAAGTCCCATATTTTTATAATTTTTATCTCCTTAAACGAAATTCATGGTTTGAAATCTTCTCAAGACAGACTGCACTATCAATTAGTTAATTTTCTTTAACAAGCCTATTGAATACAATTATTTAGTATTCCTCAAAATTATTCAGTAAATGTGTTCTATAGGCGTCTTAGAGATTAAGATAAAATCCTTAACAGCTACGTCGTTCACATATTAAACCACCAAATATCATTTCAAACCTTAAGCCAATTAAAACGTATATCATCAAATATTTCACTATAAGGAATCAAATCATTATTGCCCTAAGCTTCCAATTTTCTTTTCCAAAAATTAAATCACAAGGTCAGGATCATTTCTTAATCACTGTAATCATTTAGAATTAAGACCATTCATATCCCACCATCATATAATATTGATAATCCCAAACTATCTGTCTAGTAAAGAATGAATAGACCATTGTTAACTTTCTACATAAAATGATCTCAGAGTACTAGAGTATACCTTAAAAGATTGACCTTCTTCCATAAGTCTCCAAAATAATTATCCATACGCTACCTACAAACTCATCATGTAGTGATATATAATCGTATATTCTAACCCCTGGAAGCTGATATAACTATAATATGTAGTACACTATATGGTTTATAAAACACACACAAAATTTACATATAGTTATAATATTTGTCCCCTTTGCACCATAACTACAGGTGAAATCATATATACCTATATAAGTACATACCTCAAGTAGTCTAATATTACTAGGCACTATAACAGATAATACAAAATCCCTATAGCGCAGAATAACACCTACATAAATCCTCACAATAAAATTTTCTAATATTCCTCGAATAGATTCCAATCTTAACAAATCTCAGTTACTCTGTATTATAGACATACCTATAATGGAATGTTCTTTAGATCAGTTCCCAAGTCTTACGGGACTCTATCAAAATCACTATACTCTGCTTATAACAAATTCTTTCTATTATAGCCACCAGAAACAATATAATGCATAATCCTCAAATAATATTCAAAATCTTCAAAATATCTCTAATAAATTTTCCATAATAGCTTATTTCATAGACTACTTTCTTAAAGAAGCACTCAATATAACAATGGTAAATTACTAACTTTTTTCTCTAAAATTTCAGTAATGAACTGTCTCCTAATATTCCACAAATTCAAGAAATATATGTCGAGCAACAGAACAGATTTTTGCAGCCTCGAGACTTCAAAATATTATAACTGATCAAAATAACTTCCCAAACGAATCTCCTTTCATAACTGTATATCAATAATCATTAAGATCAAGTTAATTTTTCCAAATTTCATTGAAAATCAAACACCCTTCAAAGAATGACATCAAATGACGATTCTCTTATCTTAATATAACTACCAAACAAAACTGCACATCAAATCGTATCTTCATAATCCTGAGTAAATGCACATATTAACAGATCAAATCCAAACCCAAGCTTTCCCAAATCAAAATGTGCAATTCACTCTCATCATAAATCGAAAGGTGTCTATAAGAAGCTCACATAATACTAGAAACACACGTAAGAATATCATAGACAAAAATAAGTTTTAGTATTTCTAATCAATTTAATAAAAACTATAATCGATAAACCACGAGTAATCTATATATACCAAACAAAACCATGCATGCATTTTTATCATCAATAATATATCAATTAATTTGCAACATTTAAAATATGACATATGAAAAGACAGTATAAAAGAAATGTAAGTCCCTACCTTTTAACTCTTCCTCGCTAGCTCCTTAACTTCATTTTACATCCAATCATTCAACTAGGACCGCCGGTAGCCTAAAAATACATCATACATAAATCTATG
>KZ305131.1:275160-302808 GCA_002738505.1 Aquilegia coerulea | reverse complement strand
AGGCTTATTCTTGGAGTTTGTTTAGGTTTTGTTTAAGGTTGTTTTTGGTGATGGAACTCATCTTCTTCTTCCCCATTCATCTTTTTCTTCCTTCTTCCCCATTCATCTTCTTCTTAATTATTGAATAGTGATTTAGCTTCGAGTCTTCTTGTGTGTTCATCAAGAAGTCGAGTATCCTTGTGTGTTCATCAAGGAACTCTGGTGTAAGCTTGCTTCATAGATCGGCTTCGAGTCTTCTTGTGTGTTCATCAAGAAGTCGAGTGTCTTGTGCGTACATCAAGGTGCTCCGGTGAAGTCAAGGTGTTAGAGATAACCAGTAGTGTCAACTCGCAGTGATTGTAGGTAGTTGATAGGTTTGTACATCTTTTTTTCATCTAGTGGATTTATTTGTTGTCGCGAGGACAACCGTGGACGTTTCCCATATTGGGTTTTACCACGTTAAAAATATCGTGTGTTCTTTATTTGTTTATTGTTTTATTGTTTGCTTTACTATTGTTATATTGCACATATATTGGGTTCTCACTACTCAAACAACTCAATTGAAGATATATAATGCACTTAGATGAAGTTCAAAAACACAAGAATGATACCCACAAACACCAACAAGTAAGCATGCAGTGCATTATGCAAGAGATCAAAGGAATAGATCATGGTACAAATCAAGGACCCAAGAACCTCAAAAGGATGTTATCCAAGGCATTACGATATGTAAGCGACAAAGTGTGAGCTTAGGCAACAATTAAGTTAAGAGGAAATGCACTCATACAAGAGATCATACAAGGGAGAACGAAAAAAAATGATGTATTTTATAAAAGGACACACCTTAAAGGACGAAACAAAAAGCAATGAGTCACACATAGACAAAGTAAAAGAAAGCACACAACAAAACCGAAGAGAAAGATAGGAGAAACTCAATAAGAAGAATAAGAAAGAGACATGAACAACTAAAACCCAAACATATAGCTTATGTGATAAAAGAAAAGGCGAGTAATAAAACACATGCATAGCTAAAACAAACCATAATAATCCCGAAGACAAAATGCCATTAGACTTTCTCAAGTTTAAAACAGCTTTCAACTCATCTTTTCTTATCCATACTTGCTTGATACGTGGCTTACACACATTAGGTGTAGACAAGAAATGGGACTTATCCTTGACTCTGTCATTAACGAACTTTGTCTTGCTCATTTTCTTCCTTTTGTGATAGGACTTGTTTTTCTGAAACCTAGGACAAAAAGAGTTAGAAATCCAAGGTGGAGAAAATGTAGGAGAAGAGTATAAGGAACAACATAATCATGAGAACTGGATAAAAATGATGCATAGATTCAAAATTATTCCAAGGAGAATGTACCTGCACAAGGAACAAATTGAATGAGTTCCAATAACCATTATGTGAGGAAACAGACGAGGGAACCAAAAATTGTTTGTTCCAACAAAAAGCAAAAGTATGACCAAAACGACCACAAGTAAGGCATTTAAAGTGCCTATGCTTGGCATTAGTCGTTGGTTGGTAGGTCGTTCATTAGTTTGGAAAATAGGGATTGATTTCTACTTTTTTAAGTCGTCGTCAGGCTGATCTGACTAAAGTGCTTAGCTCATCAAACAAGTGCGCAAAAAGTGGGAGGCGGTCTCGTATAATAAGAGAGAGCACGCCTGTGTTTGGCTATTAGTTTCACTTTTGCTTTTGGCGGACGTGTTCTCATCTTTTGAAAGAAAGATGTACAGTAAGTGGCGATGTTCTGGTCACTCTTCGGAGCTAGGCACTTGCCACAGGGCGGGCAAACTTTGAAGTACTTTTGCTTTACGAACAGGACTTGCCTATTCAAAAGAAAGGGCTAACTTAAAAGAAAAGGCGTATAAGGAAAAACATAATCATGAGAACTGGATAAGAATGAGGCATAGATTCAAAATTATTCCAAGGAGAATGTGCCTGCATAAATTGAATGAGTTCCAATAACCATTATGTGAGGAAATAAACGAGGGAACCAAAAATTGTTTGTTCCAACAAAAAACAGAAGTATGACCAAAACGACTACAAGTAAGGCATTTAAAGTGCCTATGCTTGGCATTAGTCTTTGATTTGACCTTCGTCACATGAGGCTAGGATCAATTGTAGGAACAGTTGGAACAACAACAGGTGGTGTTGATAACACAACAAGAGTAGAAACAGGAATAAAAGTAGTACTACTATGGACATTGCTCGAAATAACACCATTCGAATCATAACCAAGACCATATTTATCTGAATGAGAGTTGTCACTGCTAATGAGAGTCTGCAAGCCACCAGAAGCCTTATCAAAACATGTAAGTTATTTTCTAGCAGCACGTAACTTCTATTTGAAAGCCTCATTCTCCAAGGTCATACGGTGACATTGTTCATCCAATTCACCAATAGAGTCTATCAAGAGTGGCCAATTGAGTTTGAAGGTCTAGTTTTTCTTTAGTAAAAGCCTCAGCCTGAACATTGGTTGTACTTGCCATGCCAAAAGGCTTGTTTTCTAACAAAACAACTGTATCCTCCAAAAGTTGATTGGATTTCTCTAATGCTGCAATTTTACACAAGAGGTCAAATTTTTCTTTATCAAAAACTTTAGATTTGATAAAGACTTGAACCTCTCTTTATCATGAGCAACAAAAAGACTTGAACCTGTTTTTCCAAAACCTTATTTGTGTCCTGCAAAACAATATTAGCATTTTCAAGGTTTTTATTTTAGATTCATAAACTTCCCCTTGAAGTATATAGTCTGCTGCACCAGACTTGAGTTGTTGTTCGAGAGAATCAACCCGACATTGCAAAACATTGTCTGTAAAACAACCTTCATCAGAATTATTAAAAAAAAAAAATGAATTAGTTTTATCTAATTTTCTTTGTAAATCAGTGTTAGCCTTTTCCAATCTTGCACACTCTTGAACAGAAAGCATGTAAAGAGTATACCATTCATTAGTGCTAACAAAAAACAATTCATTATCATCTGAACAGAAACATGCATTATCGTTAGACATCTTTGCGCTTAAAGGATCAATGCTTGAGTATTTAAATCCTTAAACAAAACGACTTGTGACTGATACCAATATTGGTAAACCCTAAATAAGTGCAATTCAACAATAAACAATAAACAAACAGAAAACAATAAAGAATAATGGAGACACGAGATTTAACGTGGTAAAACCCAATCATTGGGAAACATCCACAACCGTCCTCACGACGATAAATAATCCACTATATGATGTAAAAGTAATACTCACGACTACAAACATTGGTTATATCTCTCACAGACTATAACACCTGCAATTGCCTCTAAGTATCCTTTCACTCATACAAACTCTCTTTGTAGATTCACTCTTTACAATTGTCTCACTAGCTTCACTCACTACTATTCTCTGGTTGTTGTTGAGATGATATAGAATACAAAAAAGAGGATGAAGGATTCTCACACAGATAAACAAACTCTCTAATGGAGGTAGAGGGAGGCTAGAGAGATATTGAATCCTTAGGATTTCTGTTGTAGAGATTATAAACATCACATGTTAGACCCCATATCCATATTGGGCTTAAAGGTCTTTAGCTCCATAGTCCACGAATGTGTCAAATCTTTGTAACCGGTTGTTACAGAGGCATCAAATTGCTCACATAACTGCAATTCATCCAACTCAAAGTGTATCAATGGAGGGCAACCTCCTAGTCCTAATAACTATATTCATTCTTACAATTGGGTGTTGAAGTTTATTTCTAAATCTAAATACTGTAATTGTACACGAACTGTACAGTGTTTAGTGTGTGTATTCTGAATTATAAGTTTACTTCACATAGCTAAATAAAAAGATTATAAATAAGTGACCGCTTCTCTAATCCAAGCGAAAGTGAAGATATACATTGAAAGTTCATTTTGTTGAATCCGAGTTTTTTCCTTTTCAATCAGGGTATCTATACTTATAATCACTTTGTAGTACTTGAGGAGCTGAGGCCTGAGGGTTTATTTCTCAACCCTAACTATACTGTCAATGGAGGGCCATGAAGAAGCTTATTATGAGATGATTATTTCCTACTTGTAAATTTTAACACTGAGCTATATATTCCCCCATTGAGCAAAAGATGTGGCAGAACTAGATTCCAAATCCGGCCAAACAAGCTAAGTGTAGGTCCATATATTTAAATTTGATATGATATCATGAAGTGATTCAAATTAATTTGGTCCACAGCAGTCTAATCATGCATTATTTCATCTGCTTAACAATTTAAAATACATTTAGTTATGGGATTAGCAGTTATATATATATAGCACCTCTAAATAAAGATGAATGCATTTGATATATTGAAAATTTGATGGACTGAGGTCAATATGACAATATATAAGAAGAATTTAATTAAGCACCAGAAATGCCACCACCAACCTTTGCAGATTATCCAGTGAAGCCTCACTCACCTACACTCCACTAATAAGGATTCCACTCACATTTATTGGAAGTTCTATGTCTTCATCATGGGAACCTTCCAACATTATCTTTGAGCAAAGAAAATTATGAAAAAGCATAAACCTTTCCATTGTGCTTTCAAAAGACCAATTACTACCACACATTTGTAGTTTGGCAAAAGCCTTCTTTTTTGAATTTTAGAACCTTGGAGCTTGGAATGTGAGTGATAAGTGACTAAGTGAGCTTGTTAAATAAATATGGAGCACAATCTCTATATTCTCTTTATCTTAATTAATTATATCACTTTTCTTTGATAAATATGTGGAATCTAATTTCTCTCTTTATAGCCTGTATCAGTCATAAAAATATGCACTTGTGCAGCCATGTTGGAATTATGCTCTTTCATCACTTTTGTGAGTCCAACTTTGTTTGCCAATGTGGTACAAGTAATACAGTTGGTGATAGTCATATGTGATATGTGACAATGTGACATGATCATTAGCACTTGTAGTTTTTTTTTTTTTTTTTTTCTATTACTTCAACTCTTCAAGTACTAATTGACATAAGATTGATCATGAGGTGAACTTGATTCATCCTTTCACAAAGCTTGATAAAGAAGATATATGAACAATGGCCCAAAGTCCCCAACAAAGAACAATATCAATACGTACCAGTTTATTGTTGTTTATGTAAAAGAAAGTCTCAAAAGCAATAAAATGTACTGTAAATAGTCAACAAGAGTTGACTGAGGTCAACAGTATTAAAGTAGTGGTTAATATGATGTGGGGATGGAAGGGTGGGGCTATTGAATATATATTTTAGGTATGATCTTCAACATGTAACATGGTTAGGCAAGATTTGGGAGCAGTTGAGTTGAGACCTAGTTAGCCTAGGTGTTTAACCACCATCACCATTCACCACCAGAAAGTGGTAGTCAGACTCATAAAACTGTGTCATTCTCTTCAGATAGGCCTAAATCATCATCATAATTAAATGTGGAGCAAAATTAAACATACAGCAATTAATAAGAGCATAGTATATAGTATATATACATGCACTGTCATACATCACCCATTTCGAGAACCATAATTTCATTTACGACTATCTATCTATCTATCTTACCTCTTTCTCTGCCTCTGCCACTAGTAGTACCTATCTTCATTCTTCAACTTCAACAACTCTGTCAATGCTCATCGTCTTTATTGACTCAATAGTCTTGGAATTTAAATAGTTAGCTTGTTTACTAAGCAAATAACTTGAAAGCTGAAAGGAAATAGCAATGGATAGTGAAAAGCTTGAAAAGAGTGAATGTAACACAGCATCGTCATCTTATAGTATCAACACAAAGGTAAATACCTAATTTCTGACCAGGCTAGGCTTTTAATTAAATTTGGCAGATTCATCGATCTTTCTGATTACCATGTTTATGTACTACTTGTACGTATAGATTCTGGTTTTATTTATTATTGTTAATTGTTTTCTGTTTGTATGCATCAATATCATTATTATCATATATATCATAGCAATCTTATTTAAGTTCTGGTATTTGGAAAATGATCGAAAAATTTCAATTATCTGCAACCTGATAATCATCACTCATCAGCATCGGTTGTGTGTTGAAAGAAATTTTTTCAGTAGAATTATTCTACCCAAAGCTGCTGCTTCTTCTTCTTCTTCTTCTTCTTCTTCATCTTAACAAAATGTGACATGTGTCACACATAGTGTATGTGTTCACCTATCAAAACACATCTCCTCAATGTCACAATGATATTGGGTCTGAATTGGGCCAGGTTGTAGGCCTGATTCCCCATCTCCAAAACTCCAAAGTCCAAAGTGTTGTCACTTTGAATAAAATTTCCCGCCGTAATGAGGAATCTTTCCATTCCATCACTTCCATCATCTTCTCAGATTAGAAGAAATGAAGGCAGTGAAGTGTTTGCTTCACCATTTATGTCGCCGTAATGGGAAAGATTTCTTGGTGGTGGAGAAGAATCAGCAGTTCAAACAAGCTTTTTATATTCTGCATTTGGGGATTTCAAGATCCCTACAGTATCACCCCAATTCAAAATCTAGGGTTTTCTTTTATCTTTCGAGCAATTGATTAGAAATTTGCGTTATCGGTGAGTTTTCTCTCCATATTATTCTTCATTTTTTTAGAGCACATTTCATTCTGTTTTTAACTCAACAATGTTGAAGTCTGCCACGGCACCAGAAACCTATCATAGCTAAATTGTTTGCCATGAAAGCGTAATCCTCTCAGAGGGATCGTGATGAATCTAATAAACAATTGGCGTAAACAAAAGATATCATGTGATGTCGGTATAGTTAGGATACAAACATTAGGCAAATAACATCTAAATCACCCAATCAATCTTATGCTTCTTAAATGTTCTGGGTCTACAACTGTTACATGCTTAAATTTTAGTTTATGCTTGTGTGTTTTGGTGAATTGTCATTTCTACATGATATCTTCCAAAGTGTTTGGGTATACCGACTAAGGAAGTTGTTGTGAGATTATTGCCAAGTGTACCAAGCTTTGCTTCATCTAAAACATTATATGTGAATAATTTTGGATTAATTGCCACATACCTCATATCATTCATCTTAATTTTAAAACACAGCCGCACACATTGACGTGTTGTACATTTTTAATCGCTATCCAAACAATAACAACGATAATAATAAATGATCATTTATTTAATTTTCAAGATGTTATTTCCGACTTTGCAGGTCAACTTTTAATGGAAAATTTGCAGTATTCTCGACAATTCTCTTGTAATCTGCATTTAATATTATTTCATAGATTATCTTTCACATGTATTCCGAGATAAATGTGTTCAGTTTTGGCAAGATCGACTTGATAAAGTAGCAAAAGTAAAACTATGAAAGAGTTGGAGATTGGGTCAAATAGGCGAATTAACACTTCTGGTCAATACAACACCTGTAGGCATCAAGCACAATGGATTTAAGAGGTCCACCGGAATCTATATTTGTACAATTGGGTTATAAATCCAAAGACTTTAAACTGCAAAGGCCTAATGGAAATAGAAGGAATCCTCTGCCGAATTTGAAGGTTTAACCAAAATGAAATCCTACTTCTATATGGCGTTTCAGCTTCACATCCTCCATTGGGTCCTTACATCTAAAACCCTGCTTGACATTAATTATTTGGTTGGCTCTGTTACATCTCTTTGCCTGTTGCTTCCATGTATTGTAGTTGACCAAAACATCTTCTTCTTTCTTCTAACCCAATCTCATATTCTTTTTTACAGTTCCGCCATTTTTCTTTTGTCACTTATTCATGTAGTATCATGCCAGAACTGACTACCATTATTTTTAAATCTAATCGATATCCTATAAAAGATTGAAGTTGTGCGAGATTATATGTATGATGGGTTTGCATGTCTATCTAATTCACGAATTCTCCTGTTATTTTTGCAGAGTGAAAACTCAACTGAAGTTAGTGAAGAAAGCCGTCCTGTTCAACCATGGAGACGGCAAGACCTCTTTCTAGAGATACCCTCGAGGAAGTTGACAGGTTCATGTGAAGATGTGAGAATAAACATGCCTCCGACACCAAGCCCTACACCAACAAGAGCAGGTCTTCCCCCAACACCAAGCTCTTTTGCTAAAAAGAGTGGAGTTACAAACCCGTCCTCTTCCAAAGGGAAATCATCCAGAAAAAATCTCCTACCACGTCTAAGCTTCAAGTACCAAAGTCCAACTTCAGTGATGGATAAGGCTGCTGTCTTAGCTGTCTGTACTCCATCGTCAGGGTCACGCAGGAAACCGTTCATTATGAGGTCATTTTCTTTTACAAATATATTTACCCCCAGGATGAGGAGAACATCATCACTTCCTGTTACGCCGGTCGCACACCCAAGCTCAGATTCTATGCATGGAAGAAGCACAATCAACCCAGTGGATTCAACTGTGAGTTAAATTTAAAGCATTTTACATATCCATTGACCATATCCCATCAGTGCATATGGTCTGGGTACTGGATTATGTTCAAAATTCAATGCGAGGTGCCCTGTGGTAACCTCTTAAACCAAAGGGGGTACACTCAGTAACACCTCTGCAAAAGATTCAACTTTTGAGTACATCCTTACAGTGCTTTCACTTTGCAGAAAAAGGAGGGTCAGCGATACATATCTCGTTCTCTATCAATGCCAACAAGAAAGATTAGAAGCATAAGGCGAATGGATTCTTCAGCAGGGAGGTTTCGTGTAGTCCCCACAACTCCTCGATTGACAGAAGGGAGCAGTGCCGTGATTGATATCACATCAACAGAAAATGCTGGTAATTTCTACTAATCTTAGTATGTATCCAGACATAGTTCTGCACTGGAAAATTGAACACACAGTATACATTGAACTAAAAACTTAATTGTTTGAAATCATAGATTACCTTTAAACTGACCTTGTAGTCTTTTACTCTGTAGTTGGTCTGATGGTGAGAACACAAAACTCTTAGTTAACTCTAGGATTTCATTTATCAATTGCAGTTTTAAGGTCTTCACATTTGTTTCCTCCTCCCCAACCATAGACAACCTATGTCTTATATTGCTGTCTTGGTTTGTGGTACAGATAATAATGATGCTGAAGGTGAAGATATTCCTGAAGAAGAGGCTATTTGTAGAATCTGTTTTATTGGACTTGGTGAAGGTGGTGAAACTCTCAAGTTGGAATGCCACTGCAAAGGTGATCTTGCACTGGCTCATCAAGAATGTGCTGTAAAATGGTTTAGCATAAAAGGTAACAAGAACTGTGATGTGTGTAACCAGGAAGTTCAGAACCTCCCTGTTACTCTTCTACGAATCCAAGATAGGGAGAATCCTATCAGAAATAGAAGGCAGCAAATAGCATCTCAACAATATAGGCAAGTGAAGGATTATTTTTAGTTTCCATTTGCGTAGGAACAAGACTTACACTTTAATTCGTTGATAAATCAATTTTATTATATATATAATAGTTAAATTTGAAATTGCTGAAGTTATTGGATTGATCGAAATCAAGGTCAGGTAAAACCAATAAACCAAGAGGGTATGATTGTGTTACGTTACATCATTACTATAGTTATCACTTGACGAATGTTTCTGCGATTGTTTAGTTATTAACATTTCTTTCTATAAATACTATATAACAGAGGAGAAACTATATACACAGAAAAAGTTGTACTAGTTTGCTGTGGCTCTCCTTGTAATTACTAAGTATGGAACTTATGCACAAAACTCTTACAATCTCTAGAACTATTACGACAAAAGTATAAATGCCAATCATATAAACCCATCATTAGTCAAAGGAGGACATCCTTTAAAATTTAAATATTGCTAAACCAAATAAGACATCTTGGGGACTACACAAATCTCTCGATACTGATACTTCTCCTAATGAAGATGTATTTTTTTGTTAGGGAATTCTATCATGTCTTTTATAGGCTGACTTCTTCTTAAGTTTATTGTGATACAACTTCCTAAAACTTTGTGTGGTGAATTTTGACAGGGTTTGGCATGAATTGCCCATTCTTGTCATAATGAGTATGCTTGCCTACTTCTGTGTTCTTGAACAGCTTTTGGTAGGATTGTAATCTTGTCTTCTGTTCTTTTACCTTTTTAGGATTACGTGTTTTCATATATTCTCCATTCGGACCTTGCTTTTTAACCTTTGCACCACCCTTTTGCAGGTTAGCAAAATGGGAACTGGTGCAGTAGCTATAGCATTGCCATTTTCCTGCATCCTGGGTCTTCTTGCATCAATGTCATCATCAACCATGGGTGAGTTGATTTAGTTACAGTCCCTTGGGAAATATTAAAATTTGATGTAGATCTACTATGGGAGTACGTGTTAGACCATTGATGTCAAGCGTGATATATATGGCCATGTATGGTATGAGCTAGCATTGTGGTTCCTATATTTTAATCGTTTGTCTTTTCAGCATCAATCACATCCAGTATACTGCTTAATAAACTTAATCAGTGGGTATTAAATTCCTACATACCAAGCCTTGGTACAATGTAACAGTTACAGTGGCATGCTAATTACATGGTGTATATATACAATCTCTTCTCATCCTTCTGAATGCACCGAAGTTCTTGACGATTTAGAACTGGGATAGTTTTGGTTAGAATCGAGGTTTATTCCTCTGAGCTGCAGTGATATCTTCTGATAACCTGCTTTTAGACCTTAATGTCGTTAAACAATTTACTGTAGAACTACCTGCCTAATATCTACTGTTATTACCTCTTGCTGGTTGGTGATCTGACTAATTTTTTTTTATTGTGATATATAGTTGAGAGAAAGTTCGTTTGGGTCTATTCATTCATACAATTCATTTTGGTGGTTTTCTTCGCTCATATGTTTTACTCAGTGGTAAGTAGGTTCCTCTCCTCATCACTATTGTATAAGAAAATAACAGATTTTCTTAAAACCCATTGCTGAAATTTTGTTGTAATTCTTCATTGGGGCAAAAACTGAGTATATCCGAGGCATTCAAAGGCACTAAGTGAGTTAAAACCCATTGTTGACCCTCCTATAGTGAGTTGTCTGTTAAACTCATTCAAAGGCACTTCTAAGCTGTTAGACAGAAAAACTAACAACAATGCAATATGCTTGAGTCAACCTAAATGATGTGTTTCTTACTTTTCTGAGATGCAGCTTCATGTGCAAGCTGTTTTGTCCATCCTCCTTTCCACATTTACTGGGCTTGGTGTGATGATGAGTGTAAGTTCTCTCCTCTTTGAGTTCTTGAGTTGGAGAAGAAGATGGCATGCTTCATCACAGAATCGTCGTGAGTCTAGAGAAACTCCATTGGAAGAGGAAGACCAATTGCCGGAAGGCACTCATCCAAGCCAACCCGGTCCTTCCATATAACCTGAAACTGGGACGACCAACTAGTTACTCTTAAGTGAGAGCTGACTTTTTGTGTTGTGGATGCACACGGCCAGTCCAATTTTAGTTTAAATCTAACTTTTTCTTTTGCGCTTTTGGCTAGTGCTCTATGTTGTTTCTGCTGTGAAAGTGTAGACAAATCAAGTTTGCCTGTACAGTCTCTGTAAGATATCATCTGTACACATCGTAGAATTAATATTAATGAATTATCGGATGTCATATTTTAAATCTGTTCTGCTCAAATTCTGAAAGATGTTTGAATAAAGCCAAATGGATTAATTTGCTACAAACAATTGATCAGTTTGTAATCTTCTGTTTCCAGAGTTAGTTAAATATGACCTTGATTCGAAATAGTTAGGGTCATGTAAAAAAAGCTACATATTATTGCAGGGTCTTTAAGAAGATTTTACTGACCAGATTATAAAGAATTTCATAAGCCTGAATTTAGAATAACTGATAAGCTTCATAGAAGTATACAGATCTAAATTCTATATCATTTCCAGATGAAAATGACCAGTACATAAGTTGTAGTGTATATTGAGTATTGTTTATGAAGGTTGGAGACTTGCATCTTCTTAACCTCACCTGATCAATCACCAAAAGCAAATAAAAGTAAAAATTTTTAATAAATGTTTCTATAAAATGGAGGGAGTGGTGATTACATTATTCTTGATCAGTTATCAAATACAGGCAACTTTATTAGATCAATTGCATATTCAACTGCATATCAATACATAATAATCAAATAGCTAGTGTGGATGTCTGTGTATAGGTGAGACATTTTTATTTCATCTTCCTGTTGTTGCTTGTGTTTTGAGTATGAATAGTCCTTATTCAATATCAGCATTTCGCGAGGCATGTGAGTTTTTTGCCCTTGCAAGACAATTCACAACTGATTGCTTTCAGTCCTCTAGAGAGACACTTTGTTGAGCATATAATGCATTTTGCTTCACACTTTTCAAGGCATACAAATGCACTATCCTTACTACCTGTCACATTAGACATGGAGCAAGCTAGCAACATCACAACAAACAGCAGCGTAAGTAAGGGAGCTCTTGCCGCAGCCATATCTCAATTGTTAGAGATGGTTTATGAGATTAGGCAGTTTATATAGCTTATAGGGTTGTTAGGTTGTGTAAGTTGTTCTTTGATTTGAGGGGCGGTTTTATTAGTTATGCTATTTTTTTTTCTTTCTGAGATTGTCCACTATGTTTCTAATTGCTATTCCCTTAAATTCTGGAGGCATGCTTAGCGTTTTAAGCCAATGATATGCACTGCACGGCTTCATCAAGTGCTCAATCAATATAAACAAGTACACTTAGTGTCGTGACGAAACAAGTGAGGGATGAGTATCTAGTGAAAGCCGTTGCGTGTTTTTCTGACAAAGTACTAAGTTGAGACTTCAAACTATCTGACCTGCAGGAAATCAATTTGGATTGTGACAACTTCTACAATAATATCCAACCCTGACTATTTCTTATACGATTGTGAAAAACATCTTCTAAGAAGAACTAACCTGAAGATGCGTACGAGGAAAGAAGTATATATGATCCATCCCAAATGTATGTTTTGCTTAGGTAGTTACGTAACATGCAGCTTTCATGTCCAAGCTAGCTATTTTTGTTCCGTCTCTACTAGGGTGATGATTATAAGTCTGTCATGAGTTATTAAGTTAGAGAAGATCGATGGCATGGTTAATTATATGCGGAATTGTCATAAATCTACAGATCTTCATTGCCAGAAGGCAACCTGATCCTATAAGAGAGCTGAATTCTTATACTTGTACATTCACATGTAGTATCATATTAATACATTATATTGTTTTCAATAATCAATGTATAGTTTCATATATCTCTTCTGCTCTCTATTGTTGTCTAATTAAAATTCCAAAAGATGTTTGAAGAAAGCTGTATGGATCGATTTGTTGCAATCACAAACTATAGATGTCAATTCTTATTATTTTTTTTTTCTTTTTTTGATAAATATATATTATATATGGATTACTCGAAATAATTTATAACAAAGTGGAGAGCAAGCGCATCAAAATTGCGTTACAACTCTTTGTAAATAGCAAATCAATTTGCAAATTGTTTTTATAAATGCACATTCATTAGAACCAACCGTTATTACGTTGCTATCTATTACACCCATACACTATCTAGAGGAGTTCAACAACTTCTAATGCCAAAAACCCAAATACTGTATGTCAAAGGCTCAATGCTAAAACCAGCCTGATTTCGGATTTGAGATTTTGAATCATATATATTTGCCTGTACAATTGGGTTGGGTTTTTTTTTTTTTTTTTTTTTGATTCGCGAGTGGGGTTGAGAGGACCCTACCCCTTTAAATTACGTGAAAAAAAACTTTTTATCAAACAATCCGCTGCTGACGTGTTTCGAACCAACAACCTCTCCACTTTGTGGGAGGAATGCAACCGTTGCGCAACAGGCTCAGGTTGGACTTCTGTAGTGATAGTTTGAGCAGGACTGCACATTTGCCCGTATGTTGTTTTGGGTAGGACTGCACATTTACCCGTATGTTGTTTTGGGTTGCATACAGAAATGTATACAGTACTTCATTTGCATTTTAAGATATGAAAATTCAGTATGATTTATGAAGCTGGCTTTGGGTACGTTTTGGTCTTCTTAACCCATTTAATCACCCAAGAAATTATTTGAAATCTCTAATAAAGAACTCTGATAGTTTACAGAAGAATGGAGGGAGAGGTCAAAGGTGATTACAAATTTACAATATATTTCATAAGATTCAACATTAGGTGTTACTTTTATTTATTCATGTACATATATAAATATATTTATGAATAATGCGGATATATCATCTGTAATACAATTGTTTCCCCTGTAATTTTAAGTTACTTGTTTAGTACGAACATGCGACGAGACACTGGAGTTTCTCAAGCTTGCAATCCAAATAACAAAACAATTGCTGCGAAACTTGTAAAGGCAAGCACCCTTCTGCGCAATAAAAGCATACTGCTTCACAATTTGTTAGGCATACCAGTGGATCAAGAGTCCTACCTCTCACACTGTATATGGAGCATGTAAGCAACATCACAGCAAACAGTAAGGTAACTAAGGTGGGTTGTGCTGCAGCCATATCTGAATCGCTAGCTAGAGATGGTTGAGTTTTTAAGTGGTTTGGGTTGACCCTTTCCTGAACCAGAACTTAGCCTATAGGGTGGTGTAAGTTGGTGAGATTCGATCTATCTATGAAGGTTTAAATAAGCGATAGATTATGTGTGTGTTTTCAGACTTCTCAGTTACGTTTTTGGAGGCGTGAATGATATATATACACCGCACGGCTTAATCAATATCAACAAGCAAGGGATGAATGCCTCACACAAAAGATTTTGCGTGTTATCTACTTTGGTACGAATTTTGTTTCAACTAAGAAATTGTTTGAAAATTTCTAAGGTAAGACGGTCACGATATTGGGAAGACAGAGATCCATGAAAGATGTCCATGCATGCATGCATCTGGAATGTGGGAGATGTACTGAAAGCGAGAACTTAAACAACATGACATCATTTATGTACCACACTTTTAAAACCCCCTTTCCGCAGAATCTCTACCGCAGCAAAGTCGCCAGGCCACCACTCCAATATAGTACTAAAATATGGTTGCAGCAGGAAATGATGATACCACATGGATCACTAGGATGACGATCTTATTTGTGCTCACTGTGTTGTTCTTGGCATGTATTAACATCAATGGTGTTAATGGCCAAGATAGCAGGCTAGAATGTTTTATCGACAGTAAAATAGTGTTGACAAGGTGCTTACCAAAGTGTTGCTACAAAGACGCTGCATTCACATGTTTCCTGAAATGCTTCTCCGACTACATTGCCGTTTTGACGAGATGTTTGCAAAATGAGGACCTGATGGATAGTCACCATTATTGACTATCAACAAATCAACAACAATAGTACACTCCTTTTTATTTAGATTAGTATGTAACTAGGAGTGCATAATACATATCCGTATAATTTTCAACTAAATTACCTGGTCGGTTCAATAAGCATTAATTTTCCTAATGTAAGAGTAAGACTGTACATATTCCTTGAAGAACGAATCTAGCTAGCTACCTCTAAAAGAAATAGCCAAATCACCCAATGCAATTGGCACAAAGCCTAGAACTGGAAATAATATATATGTCGGCGCTCAATTCCCACAAAATTTGCTGAGAGCATAGATCCTCAGATCTGAGTCCACTACCTGAGTGGCCGGTATTCCTGGTCCTACATATATATCCTATTATTTGTGTAAGCTTTTTCTTGAGCTTGGTCACAGATCAGGGTGATGTACTCCTTTTGCTGACTCTCCTCTTGATACCTGCAAAGACCACCGGTTATAGTCCGGTGGGTAAAGCTCCAACGATGAAGTCAGTAATGGAGGCCAGGTTTAGAAATGAGTGTAATCAAAGAGTGAATAGTTACCTCTGTTTACCCTACGGTTTTCCTTATATATCGGTTTTCACCGCTTCCTCTTAGCCCTTGGATCCTTAGAAGATCCTAGGGTTTTCCCTCCTCCTACGTGGTTAACTCTCTTCCATACACTATGGGGCAAGTGCTTCACAACTAATTCTCTCGTGCCTCGTCCGTGATGCTCTAGAATGTTCCTAGATCTCCTACTTCTCAATCCTTCTTTATTTACCTACTCCCCCTATCTCCGTACCGCCACATCATTCTACATCATATGGTACTTACATCGCCCCTCCTCCGTCCGTCTTCCAGTGATATATCATTTGGGTAACGGTTCGGAGGTTTCTCTGGTGTGGCTCTAAATCTCAAATCTTTCCCGCCTAAATCCTTCTCTTATCCACCACGTGACTCTCACACTTGTCTCTTATAACTTTTCACTAAAGATTCGTTCCACGTGTCAGACATGCATTCACCCTTATCCACGTGCTGCATCGCATTTACCCTAGGTGTAATCATGGTATTACTGCGGCCATTCCATATCTCAACGCCTTGTCCCATCATTAATCTTTCTCTCTCCTCTGTCTCCTACACGTTTGTTTGGAGCTATAAATTCTATACTTTAGCAAATTTCTCTCTTTTCTCATCTTCCTTTGCTATCTTCTTCTTCGCTTCAAGCTCTCTTCTTTCCTCCTCTGTGTAAATCACTCCACCTTTCCTCCAGCGACGGCGTTCTGACTCTTCTCTGTTCAGGCTTTCTTTATTTTGGTTCTTACAGGTTAGTTATCCTCTATTCCTACTACTTGTACTGCTAAATCTATCTTTCCATGCTTGAATCTCTTTAATTTCTGTCGAATTTTCTTTTTAGTAACCTTAAAGTTTTACTTATTCCTTATTCTAGATTTCCTCATACCCAAGTACACAGATACCATTTTAATTAAACTCCTTTTCTTCCTTCTGTTAGGATCTCCCCCTTTTCTTCCTTCTGTTAGGATCTCCCCTTGGCACCCCCAAATATTTTTCTCCTTGTAGACTTTGTTGATTAGCATATCAATGGCATCCAATCAAGCCAATCAGAAGAAAAATATTTCAAGTAGAACTGGGAATGACACCCCTAGAGATGGCGGCGCCCAAACCCGTCAAGTTGTTGACTCACCCTCCTCTACTTACTACCTAGACTTACAGGACCCAACTACCTACGAATTTAGGCCCAACCTCGATCTTTTCCGTCAGCAGTATGATATACCTGCTGACGTAGAGCTTTATCATTATAAAAAGGCTCTACGGTTTGCCCATCATGACTTCTCCAGACAAGATGCGATCATGGTGACGACACATCAAATTGCCTTTGGTTGCCGGTTCCCATTCTCGGAGCTTGTCCGTGATGTGCTCAATTTTTACAAGCTCACCCCTGGTCAGTGCATAGGAAATTTCTGGTGGGTATTAAGATCTATGGATCAACTGAACAGTGAGGGCACCACTGTTGTTACCCTTAGTGACGTACGTCAATGCTACTACGTTAGGGTTTGTGAAGAAAAGTGTGGACAGCCTTATTACTACTTCGTCAAACGCAATGGTAGGAAATCCATTGTGCAGAAGTTGCTTGAAAGCGACAAAGAATGGCCTGACTTCCCACTCGTTGTAAGTGGCAACTTTGGTGGGAAAGGTCCCACTATTAAAAAGCCTTTGAGATATTGGCGGTTTAATACCGGAAGTTCTTCCTCTTACCTTTTACTAAATATACTGGTCTACAATTTCGCAAATATTTATTTCGTTGACCTACCAAATTTTTCCTAACTTTTCTTACCTTTTTCGTTTTCAGAAATTTATGCTGACGGAAAAGCTATAAAACCACCCGTCGACGCCCCTTGGGAACCTCTAGTCGGTTCAGGGCCTGGCGGCTATTCTGCCATTCAGAATCTTACCCAATCCAAGAAGAACGGCACCCCGCTAACAAAAGAGCTAGACCTAAGAGATCACGTTCTTCCTGTCTACTGTCATAAAGATTATTTAAAAGATAAGAAGGGCAAGCCTTCTCCTTCTCCTTTTGTCTCTGCATCTCCTCCCCCATCTAGAAACAAAGGCAAAGCTCCAGCTGCTGAAGCCACCAACGAACATGAAGATGATGGGGATGATATTCCTCTTGGAGAAATTTTGATTCTGAAGCGTTCTCGTATCCTTCCATCTTCTTCTCCTGCTGTAGTCTCTCAACCAACTTTCCAGCTGGCATCTCCAACGAAGAAGAAGCAAAAAAGAGTAAATTCTCGGCTTTCTCCTTTTTTATCTGCTTTACGTCTTCAAAAGATTGTCAGATCTTCTACTTGCGATCTTTCTCCTGCTTCAACTGAGATATTTGATTTTCAAGCTATCCAAGCTGAGCCGGAATCCTTACCCGAGTCCCCAGAATCGCCACTGGCGCACTCCAAGCGGTCTGCACGGAAGGCCAAAATAGCTAAAATCCCCAAAAGGAGATCCGATCGAGTCGACGAGCATTTTGATAATTCCTCCAATTCAATGGATCTCCCCAATCAACTTGATTTCAGTGGGGTTAAGGTCTCTGTTAATATCGATGAACTCGGTATCGACACTGACGGTCTTGATTTCGGCGATGCCGTCATGGAGGACTTACCTCATACAGGTTCAACTTCTTCATCTCCACACTCTTCTCCTGACAGATTCGCACTCGTAGATCCTAACGTACCTCCTATTGTTGCTGCAATGCCACCTCCCCTTCCCATTGACCATGAAAGTTTTGATGTTGCTACGTTAGTTGTGCCTGTTCGTGAAGCCCCTAGATATGCTCCTCGGTCATCTTCTAATTGTCGTTTTTCTGCCTCTGAGTCAGGTGATGAAACTGATGTTGAATGTCCACCTCCCTCCATTCCTAGCCCCATTCCAGCTTCTGTTCCTACAACATCTGCTGGCTCTGGAGAGCCTAGGATATCGGAACCAATGGATTCTTCCTCTGTCCTTGCCCAAGAAGGCCTCCTCCAGCCGCTCAAGTGTCCTGCTCCATCAAACGGCCAAGACCTTACTTACTCCTATTTCGGGCAAGGCCAGCTCATCTCGTGGCCCTACTTGCTATGAGGCTCCTCCAGTTCCTCAACCACAGTCTTCCCCTCATGTCAATCGCCCAATTTTCAGCTCCACTGATTCCGCTATCAGCGATGGCGTCATTGCATTCTCTGCTTTGCAAAGTTCTATTCTGCCTTCTGATCAAGCCAGGATTGATCAGATGCCTTTTAATGAATGCAACTGAGAACTCTATAAGGCTCTCTCCCTTGTAAGTTCTTATCTTCTGTTGTTGTTTATTGAATTTAATATGTTATCGATACTGATCCTTCTTTCTTTCTAGGTTAACACTCTCACTGTTAAGTCTAGCAGCTACGCCTCTAAGTTGATGGAAGAGCGCAGAAAGCTTTTCCAAGAGAAACACAACCTTACTCTTGACAATAACCGCTTAGTTAATGAAAAATGGTCCCTCTAGGCTGAAATAGAGCAGTTAACGTCTCAACGCAAAGAGGATGCCGCCAACCGTGAGGCTGAAATCAAGCAGATATAATCTAGGCTGGAGGGAGAGTTTCCAAAACGCGTTGCTGCTTTGGAATCAGCCCATCGTGAAGAGATTGCCCAATGGCGTGAGAAGGTTGATGAGAAAAATTTTCGCCTGAATGAGATGGCTACCAGGCATGAGAATGACTATGACCAATGGCATCATGACATTGCTGAGCACGAAGCAGTTCTTAAGCAAGAAAAGGAGGATGTCGTTGCCAAAGTTGCAGACGACTATAAGGCAAAGTATGATGAGCTTGTGGCAAAGTCTTCTGAACACATTGCTGCTCAAGTAAAAGCTCAGGTGAAGGAGAATATGGTTTCCTTCTTTGCTTCTAAGAAGCTAAAACCGCCTCCTTCCTTGTCTGGTTCTCCTGCTCCGTCATCTCATGAGGGTCCATCTCCTAACCCACAACCTTGAGTACAGCGAGGCTTACCGTTTTTGTAATAAAACTTTGTTATTGTAAACTTTATTACTTAGCACCTTGTTGTTGGTTTTCTTATCTCTATATTTTTTATGGCTTAATCATTGCTTGCATTACTTATATTCTTGCTTGTGATAGCTCATATCTCCCTTAGAACTATCTTTGTTCATTCTCTGAGCTACACCCGTCATGGGGGCATACCTATGTAATCTAGTTACATAGCGTGTGTCCCCTTTGCTGGTGAAGGTTTCTCGTGTGTCAACATTAGGTCTTACTTCCTCAATTCCCATCGTCACGATGAACTCGAAATGAGACCCCATTGACCCACTAGCATTGTTGCTCTTCTCTCTTAGAGGCACCTCACTGTATTGTCTATCTCAAACTCAGTGAGGAGGAAACAATACATAGAGACTGTCAACATATAGTTAACGGCCTGCCAAGCCAAGTCTGCACTTATATTGCTCCCCACCAATCTAAATTGGATTTCAGCTCAATTCTCTTGACTGACCTTTAGCCCGGTCTCAGTCAAGGTATCTTTTCTTTTCCACAACCAAGATCTTCTATGAAAGCTATATACGGTATATTATAGAAGCTATAAACTACAAACATCTATTTCATTAAAATTTCAAAAGTCACAACTTACAATGATGCGAGTCTGAGATCAGAAAACTCCATACAAAATTTTGAAATTAATACTTCTCTGCTTTCCTAAGCATAGTATTTCTTCAAATTGCTGATACTCCAAGGCTTATCTACAGGGGTGCTATTCTGGTATGTGAAGTAGTATGCTCCATTAACTCCAACCTTGTCTACTAAGAAAGGTCCTTCCCAATTTGGTTCTAGCTTGGCTGGTGGCGGATTCTGCTTCCTGAGTACGAGATCTCTCGGAATGAGACTTCTCGGTTTGACTTTCTTGTTGTAAGCTTTCTCCACCTGCCTATGGTAGTTTTCAAGTTTCATCTTTGCGCGTTCTCGAACTTCATCTGCCAAGATCAACTCTCTCTCTATTACTTCATTGTCCATCCCAATATCGACTACTACATTCCTGACGGTCTGCATATGTGAAGGAGAAAGGTGTTGCGCCTGTTGATCTTCTTGGCGTTGTTCGATAGGCCCAAAGTACTTCCCATAAGTTCTCGTAACATTTTTCTTTCTTATCCTCCAGTTTTTTCTTTAAAACTTCAAGTATGGCTTTGTTCGACGGTTCTGCTTGCCCGTTTCCCTGTGGGTGGAACGAAGTTGCAAATAGCTGCTTGATGTTGTAACCTTCGAGGAATTGTTTCAACTTATCCCCCCTGAACTGTGCACCGTTGTCCGCCACAATTGCCTTTGGAAGTCCAAACCTGCAAATAATATTTGACCAGATGAAATCTCTGACTTCAGTCTCCCTTATCCTCCTTAGCAGTTCTGTTTCTATCTACTTGGTGAAGTAATCCGTGGCAACTATGAGATATTCTCTGCCCTCCGATTTTTCCAGCTTGCCCACTAAGTCAATTCCCCACATCGAGAAGGGCCACGGGTTACTTATGAAATGAAGATTTTCCGTCGGGGTATGGATCAGCCTTCCATGGACTTGACAACCATGACACTTCTTGGCGTAGTCACAACAATCTTTATACATACTTGGCCAGTAATGCCCATGTATCATAATTCTATGTGCCATAACCCTTTCTGGGGAATGATTTCCACAGTTGCCACTATGGCTTTCCATCATGACCCCTTCCTTTTGAGATGGGTGAACACATCTTAGTAACGGTCCAGCTGGAGATCTTCTATATAGGTCTTCCCCTACTAAAGCATATCTCTTGGACTGTTCCAAAACTGATCTTGCTTTCGTCTTTTCCTCTGGAAGCGTCCCATTCTTTAAGTAGTCTGTTATCGGATCCATCCAGCTCGCCCCCCATGTTCTGTATGAGGTTCACGGTTTTCTCCTCTAACTCTATCATTGGCTGAGATCTTTGCGTGAAGGTAATTGTCTTAGTTGAATCTTCTTCTGTTGCCGTAGCTAGGTACGCCAAGGCATCTGCGTGACGGTTTTCTCCTCTAAACAAATGCAAAATTTCCACTTTTGAAAATTTGTCGACACTCCGCTTCAAGGCTTCAAGGTATGCTGCCATCTTTCCTGTTAAGACTCTGTACACTCCACTGAATTGCTCCATCACTAACTTTGAATCAGTGAACACTATCACCTCTTCCGCCCCTAGCTTTCTCAAGACTTCTAACCCCTTAAGCACAGCTTCGTACTCTGTTTCATTGTTGGTTGCCGGAAAAGCTAAGCTTTCTGCTATCTCGATTTTTGTCTCGTCAGGCGTTATGATCACCACTCCTATTGTTGATCTTCCTTTGTTCACTGACCCATCTGTGAAAATTCTCCAACCTTTAACCTGTTGCCAGTTGACCGTTTTTGAAACTGTGACCTCAAGGTGCTCGTCTACCATCATATCCACATGCCAAGTTTCATCTTCTATAGGGAAATCTGCCAAGAAATCTGCAAGTACCTGGGACTTTTCCGTCTTCTTCTGTTCATACTGAATTTGATACTTACTTAGCGATACTGCCCATTTTTCCATCCTCCCTGAACGTTCCAACTTTGGCATTACTTGATTCAGTGGTAAATTCGTAACCACTGTGAGGTGATAGGCTTCAAAATAAGGTCTCAACCTTTGTGCCGCAAAAAGTAGAGCTAGTGCATACTTCTCCACCCTGGAATATCTTGTTTCTGGAGAAGTCATCTTTTTGCTGAGGAAGTAGACCGGGTTTTCGTTCATTACTTCCCTTCGCGTTAGTACTGCACTGACTGCTATGTCTGATACTGCCAAGTAGATGAAAATCGTTTCCCCTGGTGTCGGTTTTGACAATATTGGCGGCCTACTTAGATATTGTTTCAGTTTCTGGAAGGCCCTTTCGCATTCATCATTCCATTTAAAAGACAAATTTTTCCTCAAGAGTTGCAAAATTGGTTTGCACTTATCTGTGGACCTTGAGATGAACCTTCCTAACGCCGTAATTCTCCCCGCCAGCACCTGTACTTCTTTTTGAGTCCTTGGTGACGACATTTCCGTCAGAGCTCTAATCTGGTCTTGACCGACTTCTATTCCTCTCTTGGTGACTAGCTATGTAGCCGAGAAACCTTCCTGACGTTACTCCAAAGGTACACTTTTCTGGGTTGAGCTTCATGTTGAATAGACGTAATATCTGGAAAGTCTCTCTTAGGTCTTCCAGATGATCTGATGGCTCCCTTGACTTCACCAACATGTCGTCAATGTATACTTCAACTGTCTTCTTCAACTGGTTCTCAAACATTGTCTCGACCAACCTTTGGTATGTGGCTCCTGCATTTTTCAAACCAAATGGCATTTTGGTATAACATAATGTTCTCTTACCAGCATAGAAGGCGGTTTTCTTCTGATCTGGCCCGTAAAGTGGGATTTGATTGTAACCTGAATAGCCATCCATGAAAGATAGCAATCCATATCCCGTTGTTCTGTCAACGAGCTCATCCACCCTCGGCATGACGTATCTATCCTTGGGGCAAGCTCTGTTTAAGCTGGTGAAGTCAATACAAATGCGAACTTGTCCATTCTTCTTCGGTACCGCCACAATGTTTGCCACCCATTCTGGATATTGAACTTCTCTTACTATACCGGCTCTCTCTATCTTTTCTACTTCTACTTGGACTGCTTCTGCTAGTGTCGACTTTATTATTCTAACCTTTTGTGTTACTGGCTTGAAATTCGGATCCACATTCAATTCATGGCATGCTATGTCTGGGTCTATTCCTGTCATGTCATGTACAGACCAAACAAATACATCTACATTATCTTTTAGGAACTGCAAAAGATCATGTCTCACCTTAGGGTCTAAATTAGCTCCCATGTAAGTGATCCGCTGACCTTCTGCTTCAGTGAGGTTGACGGGTTCTGTCTGTTCCTCAGTTTTAGCAATTTCTCCGGGGAACCCGTCATCCTCCTTCTGTCGTTGCTATGCTGAAGTAGAGGCCATGCCGGCACCTATTGTGCTTTGCCTCATAGTCTTAACTGTTGCTATCTTCAGGTTTTTTGCCATTGCTTGATTACTTCTTATCTCATATTGGCCATCTTCAGTTGAAAAACGGATTTTCTGATAGTAACTTGACAGAATAGCCTTCATTAAGTGGATCCATTCTCGTCCCAAGATCGCGTTGTACTCTGTAGGAGCTTCAATGACTATAAATCTTGACATGACAGTTCTGATATGAGCTGTGACTGGTAACTTAATTTCTCCCAATAGCGAAACTGCTCCTCCATTGAAACCATAAATGTGTCCAGGTGAGTTTGTCAAACAGTTCCTTCCTAACTTCATTTGATCCAGCCCCCTAGTGAACAGAACATCCACATCACTTCCGCAATCTACAAGTACCTTGGTTACATTCTAATTTCCAATGAGTATTGAAATGACTAGTGAGTCATTGTGCGGTGTCACTACCCCGTTTAGGTCCTCCTCCGAGAACCCAATAGGTTCATCTTGATGCACTGGCCTCCCATTCATCATCACGGGTACCACTCCTGCTACGGATGGCTCTTCTCTTATTTGCATCACTTTTCGAACCTTTTTCTTTACTTGGTTAATGGACTCTCTAGCCCCTTCCAAGATCATGTTAACTGTTCCTCTGACTGGTGCTTCTGGTTTTGCCGCTTTCCTGTTATTATCTACAATAAACTCCCTCAAGTGACCACTATCAATCCACTTCCAGATTAATGACTTAAATTCATAGCAATCTTTTGTAGGATGATTATAAGTCTGATGATAATCACAAAATGGCTTACCTCTCACTGTTCTACACCTTACCGATGGTTCTTAGAAGTACTTTCTTCCCCTTATCCTCTTCAACATTTGATCCAGCGGCATGGTGAGCTGTGGCAACGGTTTTGGTGGTGTTAGCTTTCTTGGGGGAGAATCTCTGTCTTCCCGTCTATCTCTTTTGTCAGATCCTCTCGCCCCGTCCTTGTTTCTTCTTGTGCCGGATTCTCTAGGTGGGCTGTCATTCCGTTAACCGATATCTGCTTTCTTTCCTTTCTCTGTTACGGCATTGACAGTTACTGTTGACACATTTGGTGCCCTCCGAGAGGCTATATCTTCCAATCTGATGTACTTTTCTGTCTTCTGAAAAAGTTCATCCAAGGTTCCCATCCGGGAAGATACTATAGAATCACACGCTGGCGACTTCTTGCTTATCCGTTTTTGAAAAGCTACCACAGCTGTTCTCTCATCCATACCACCATCTGTTCTCAAAATCTCATTTTTGAAATTAGTAACAAATTTTCTGAGGGACTCACCTGGTGCCTGCTCTAAATCAAACAACGACGCTATATCTGCAGCCTGTCTCTTCTGATGAATGTAATGTGACAAACATTTCGTTTAGCTGGGCAAAACTTGATACACTTCCCGGAGATAAACTTAGATACCAATCTGTGGCATTGTCTTTCAAACTGCTCGGGAATAACCAACACCACATCCCATCATATTGACTTCCTTCCCAAGCCGACATCTTTTGCTTAAAGTTGTTCAAGTGCTGCACAGGATCAGTTGTTCCATCATATTCATTGAACTTTGGAGATTGGAACTTACTTGGAAACCCGTGACGGTAGCATGTCTCCACCAATGGCCTTTTGCCTAATCTTTCCAGATCTTGAGTCAACCTCTATGTTTTTTCCTTTATTCTGCGCCTTCATATCTTCCTGCACCTTGCATATCATGTCAAAGAGCCTGGTGTAAGGATCACTTGCCGGAATCTCGTCGTTGTTGACTCCCTCCTTTTGTTCGACTTCGCGGATTCGAACACCAGATTCGCCAGAACCCTCCACTTTATCGTTTCTTTGTACTGGCAGTCGAGGCCTGACACCTCCTTCTCCACCTCCTTGTGTTATCCCTTCTGTTAGTCTTCTCATGTTCTCATTCCTAACTGCTTCATTTTCTCCTTCTTGAAGATTCTGGCGTTCCACCTCTTCTCTTCTTCCCAGCTGTTCTCTCAGCCTTTGGTTCTCTTCCCTTAACCTGCTTGTTTCATCCTCAACCTCTTGAGTTTGCTCCAGCTGGTTGGCCTGAGGAACTCCAATTGCTACACCCCCAGGATAAGTAGATGACCTAGTCTGCGTCACCATTCCTTCTCTTCTTCTTCTTTCTGCTATTCACTAAACCCTAGATCTGATCTTGAAAAAGTAGTAGCCCTTCTTCTAGCGCCAAATGTAAGTTCTTTCTTGAGCTTGGTCACAGATCAGGGTGATGTACTCCTTCTACTGACTCTCCTCTTGATACCTGCAAAGACCACCGGTTATAGTCCGGTGGGTAAAGCTCCAACGATGAAGTCAGTAATGGAGGCCAGGTTTAGAAATGAGTGTAATCAAAGAGTGAATAGTTACCTCTGTTTACCCTACGGTTTTCCTTATATATTGGTTTTCAGCGCTTCCTCTTAGCCCTTGGATCCTTAGAAGATCCTAGGGTTTTCCCTCCTCCTACGTGGTTAACTCTCTTCCATACACTATGGGGAAAGTGCTTCACAGCTAATTCTCTCGTGCCTCGCCCGTCATGCTCCAAAATGTTCCTAGCCTTTATCTCCTACTTCTCAATCCTTCTTTATTTACCTACTCCCCCTATCTCCGTACCGCCACATCATTCTACATCATATGGTACTTACAATTTGCATTATTACTATTTCTTGGTGAATCTACCAACAGTTTGTATCCATGTTCTGTTCTTCAGTTCTTGAGCAGGCCTTTTTGTTCTCTTCTTTAGAGATAGTTTGTCCATTTTCATGCCTATGTAGTCAGTACCATGACTACTGAACTACACAAGTCTTCATAAACATCTGATGTAAGCTGCTAAAATAAGATTTATTGCTGGATTGGCAGCATAGCAAATTCCATGCCGTGTTATGAGCTCAGTGTAAAATAAAATGCTTGCAACTTTGTTCTACCACACGCATCTTGCTCAAACAGAACCATAAAGCTAACTGTACGTATACGATGTCGCCTGTTCTTGAGGATGAATTGAAGATCGACATGGTGTCATGGTCTCGATTCACTACTTACTAGTGTGTACTACACAAAACAACCTTAACCTGAGCACGCCAGTATTCATTATCTGAGCAACTACGTTACATTATTTTTAGTCTATTAATTATCTGAGCAAACCACCTCTCTGAATCCAAGGGAGGACTATGACTAGTATTTGCAGTTCCACTCTAATGGAATACATCAAATTCAAATTTGCAATATAACTGGAGCAAAGTCAATTACATTGGTCAATACATCACTACATCACAGTAAAACAGATGGTTTGACAAAATCACCTAAAACCACAACTAAATTTAACGGTGGTTTCTATTGTTTTGAAATTATTTATCAATTTAAATACTGCAAAAGTTTATCATCCACAAAGGTAGAAGAAATATTAATCTGCAGTCAACCAAATTTCGACGTGCACCAAAGATACGGCCACAAGTGGCATGCGGTTAAACCTGCATTTTCTCTAACCCGCAGGACAAACTTTACACTACACATACAAATAAAGGGACTTGTTCTTTACACATAATATACCATAGTTGGAAGCATGAGTAGCCAAAATTCTATGCATGCATCTGGCATGTGAGTGCAGTATACGTAGAAGACTTTGTCCTTCCATCCCTTTAAAACCCTCCCTCACAACCACACACAATAGTATCGTCAAGTGTTAAAACCGTCACCTATCTTCTTTTAACATTAATTGATAAAAATATGGATGGAGCTGGTAGTGTTCCCCCACGCAGCACCATGATGGTAGCTCTTTTCCTCACTGTAATGTTGCTATCATGCAGTATTATCAGAGCTGATAAAACCAAGATTGGACATCATGCTGTCTAAACATAAATTGGACGCTTTCTTTGTGCTAACGGGGTGCATTGCCGCAGGAGCTGA
>KZ305131.1:258430-275060 GCA_002738505.1 Aquilegia coerulea | reverse complement strand
GCGGCTTCCAATAAGACTGGTTGGGGGCATGTACACTTAAAAACTAATTTTAAATATTAACTCGATCATGTATACTTAGTCATAGTTCAACCTTTATCTTACAGAACTATGTATATTATTGACACAGAAATTCCTTTAGAGCTGAGAGCTTTGCCATGCCATTGCTCAAATTGTTATGATAATTACACAGGGTCTTGGTATGATTAACGGATAGACAAACACAATAATGCAAACTAAAACAGAAAAATGGAAACACAACAATATACCCCGTATTTGAAATACCCTTCCACTACTATCACATCCCCTTCTCTCTTATTTTATTTTTCCTCACTTTTTTTGCATTCTTTCTTCAATTCCAACCGAAATCTTGAACAATCTTTCTTTAAACTTACTCTGATCAATCTCTGTTCGATCTCCAAGCTCTATCTATCATTAATCTCTCTTTTTTTCAAATAATTTCATCACTTTTAAAGTGAAAACTGTTGAAAATAAAAGAGTTTCAAAGGATGGTGATGAAATAAGAGATCGAATCAAAAGAAGAAGAAGAAGAAATTTGAAGAATCGCAAGAAGAACAAGAAGATTCAAATGATGTAAATGAAATTGTTCTCTAAGATCTGTTCTTTTAGTCTTAAAAAACTCATTTTTTTTTAGTTTTACATATTAAAGTACTCAATTTCTTTTAGTTTTACAAGTTGATCACTATGTTGATCACACAAATTGTAAATTGATCATCATGTTTATCAACTGTTGTATTATAATTTAAGTGTTAAGTTGATGTATAAGTTGATCAGTATATATAGGTACGTTTCTTCTTATTCTTTCACGAACACAGAAATTAATTGCTAGAGAAGAGAGAGAAAGCTAACAAAACTTAATGTATCAACTTTTAACAGGACTTGTTTAGGCTGTGCTTTGGATGTTCCTTAGAGCAATACCATTTACATGGTATAAAACTATGGGTTTAAAGACTGACACATCAGCGCCACCTAGATTTATGTAGGATTTGACACCCTCTCAAATGAGAGTGTAAACTAAGAGCATTCCCAATGCAGGGTGGATTTATCCACCTCCACATAGGCGCCACATATGCGCCACTAGGATAAATCCACTTTGTTGACTCAAGGTGAAACTCTACAAGGTGGAGAGTTTCCAAGGGAAGGTGGACTTTGGTATAGAAAGTGGATTTTTTTAAAAATCCGGACGGCATGTCACATGCCGTTCCATTTTTTTTTTGCAAAAGAATAGGTAGACGGCATGTCACATGCCGTCCGAGAGTCCAAAAGCTTTAAAACACTACTTAAACTTAAAACCACCCACAGGTGGATTTCAAGGTGGATTCTCCCATCTTGAAATCCACCTGTAGGATCCCACTTTTGAAAATCCACCTTCCCTTGGGACATTATTTTGAGTTTCAAGGTGGATTTATCCACCCCACCCCCAAAATCCACCTTGCATTGGGAATGCTCTAAGAGGATGGATCATTTCCAATGCAAAGGTGGATAAGGGTGGTCATTTGTCAAAATTTATTACCAAATGGAACTTCATGTTCCATCTGATTACTTAAATATGCTTGTATGGAACTTCAAGTTCCATCCCACACAACTTTTATCATCCATATATGAAACTTCATGTTTTCGTTTGGCTAATTAACAAGAAAATGCCCGTGCCTTACGGCACGCTAATTTAATTACATTTAATGGTGTTTTTACAATAAATTACAAAATATGTTTTCCTTAATAAGAAATAAAATAAACATACTAAATGATTTAGCAGCTTAGATATCATACAAAAATATTCAAAACACAATAAAATGTTTGGTGCACTTTCACCTCCTACATAATTGATTGTAAATTGATACTTTGATTCTTACATGCCTCATATAAACCATGTCAATTGAACTGCCACCAATGTTTCTTTCGATAAAGATATATTATCATTTCTTTGTCGCCATACCTAATATATGAAGCCATTGTAAATGTTTAGTGCATCACTTTCCAACTGTTTTGGTCATTAACCACTTACAGGTTGTGTATTGTTGCGTTTGGGAGTCTGCTGCTGGCAATAATGTCTATCATACACTTCCATCATATCTGCAATTAAAAAGAAGTGATGCTCAAAGCCCCACTCTCAATTTCTGGCCAACAAATTATATGTCCTTTGTTGTTTCATCCTTGTTGAAGATGAGTTTGTTATTTAGGTTTTACTTTCCTCAAGAAATATGTAAATGGCTGATGTAAGGGCTGTTATGTCGGCTGGTATAATCAATGCGATATTTGCTGGTACAGTAGATGTTATAGTGGCTGGTTAATTAATCATTGAAGATAGTAGTTTACCAAACTTCATTCTAATTCCTGTAATGATAAAATGTGTAGAAACATTTGTAGATAATGGTTAATGACTGCTTTGGAGTATTCTATAGGTTGGTATCAAAGTGCACAATAGACCATACATAACAGCCCCAATAGTAGCCAAGCTAAATTAACTTATAATAAATCAATAATGACAGGTTTTGTCACCAATTAGCCAATTTCAGTAAAAAAATTAATCATTGATCATAAAACATAATTATGAATATCTTGATACAATCTTTGCCAAAATAGGAACATTGTCAACATTACACCAATGAAGGCATATCCACTACCTAGCCAATGAAGTGTGAATTTATGTACCATGTGAAACCGGCACTAAGTTTGTTTGACATCAATTTTGTGACATTGGTCGTTCTTGGTTATCTCGCCTTGAAATCATTGTTAGGAAAATCAAGATGTACGCATGGTCGTCTCGTGTCCTTCGTGTCTCTTGGTTCGTGTCTATGAAAAGTTATTGGGTACTGGACGTACGTACCTAGTTAGGACGTACGTACGTCCACTGAGGCAGCAAACCTCTTTTGGTCAGGACGTACGTACGCAGTTAGGACGTTCGTACGTCCAAGCAGGCAGCAAACTTTCACCGTGTGGGGACGTACGAACGTTGATTCGACGTACGTACGTCCAATATGAATTTCGTCCAATCAGGCCCATTTTCTGTATATTCCAACCCTAGGTTTAAATAGCTTTCTTCTCCAATGAGAGAGGCAGTTCTTTGGCCGTCCAATTCATCTCTAGTCTTGGAGTTTGTTTAGGTTTTGGTTTTAGTTTGTTTTGGTGATTGAACTCATCTTCTTCTTCCCCATTAATCTTCATCTTCTATTCTTCCCCATTCATCTTCTTCTTCATTATTGTTTATATTGATTTAGCTTCGAGTCTTCTTGTGTGTTTATCAAGAAGTCGAGTATCCTTGTGTGTTCATCAAGGAACTCTGGTGTAAGCTTGTTTCAGAGTTCGGCTTCGAGTCTTCTTGTGTGTTCATCAAGAAGTCGAGTGTCTTGTGCGTACATCAAGGTGCTTTGGTGAAGTCAAGGTGTTAGAGATAACCAAGAGTGTCAACTCGCAGTGATTGCAGGTAGTTGATAGGTTTGTAAATCTCTTTTCATCTAGTGGATTTATTTGTTGTCGCGAGGACAACCGTGGACGTTTCCCATATTGGGTTTTACCACGTTAAAAATATCATGTGTTCTTTATTTGTTTATTGCTTTATTGTTTGCTTTACTATTGTTATATTGCACATATATTGGGTTCTCAATTGGTATCAGAGCGGGACGCTTGTTATGGAGCGTAATGGCTCACGCGTAGATCCTATGAGTGCAATAATGGTTCATGAGTCTGCTTATAATAATTTTATTGCTAAATCGTCTAAATCCACAAAACCAAAATCTGATTTTAAAAAGGATGATAATTTGTATGTTGTTAGCAATAGTGATTGGGCTCTTCTTTACAGACTTTCTGCAAAAGAATGTGAAAGGTTACAAAAAGCTAATATTGATTTGCAAGAAAAATTTAATAAAGCTAGTTGTAATTTGTCTACTATTTCTGATAATTTTTGTTTTGAAGATAATGGTGTTTTGCAGACTAAGGTTGATTCTCTAGAACAACGACTCAGACATTGTGCAGAAGACTATATGCTTCAAGGGGAAGTTTATGAATCCAAAATTGAAAATTTGGAAAAGGCTAATCTTTCTTTGCAGGATAAAATTGAGATTCTTGAAAAACAAATTTCTAGTGCTGCAGATGGTGCAATTTCTATTTCTCAATTATTTGAAAAAGAAAAACTTGACTTGTTATGTAAAATTGCAGCTTTAGAGAAGGCCAATAAGGAGGTTGACGAGAAATACAAATCTCTATTAGTGGAGTATGAGGTAACAAAGAACGATTTAACGTCTACTCAACTCCAATTGCAGGTTTTTGACAAAACTAGATTTGACTCTCCTATTGCTAGTTCTACTAGTTCATCTAGTGTGACTACTTCTGTAAAATCTAGTTTGCCTGCTCTTTTGCCTACCCCGCCTATTGAGACTAGACTTAATACTAATAGTTTTCAGCATGTTTCTCGCACAAAGTTTAAGTCTAAGGCTAATGATAAGGTTGCTTTTGCTGGTAAGCCATCTTGTTCTAATAGGGGAGGTATGGGTTTTGTTAAGGGACAATGTCATAAACCAAATAGTGACATACATGGTTTATCCACCACTACTGCATTTTCTTATAAGACTTGTTTGAGAAAATCTAATAATTTTCATTGTTCTTATTGTGGTAGAGATGGTCATTTGGATATCTTTTGTTGGGATTTTAATCAACATGTTAAATGTTATTCTCATGTTCCTTATCGTTATAATCATGTTGATTCTAATGTTCCTTCTTGTGCATTTTCTAGACCTTGGAATTATAATGGTTCTCATCACAGGTTTAAGAAAAACAGGTATTCCAACACAAGGAAGTCTAAGACTAAGGTGGAATTGGTTAAGGACAAGTGTATTGCAAAGCTTGTTAAGGGGAAATCTTATATCTTTTCAACTCCCAAGGTGTGCACGCCTAGTATTAAACAGGTATGGGTAAGAAAGGATAAGTTGCAGGTTTTTCTGGACTTGCAAAAGTCTGGTGGTGTCCCATATTTGGGATGATGTAGTTTGTTTCTAGCCTTGTGTTATTTGAATTGCATATTTCTCTAACCACATAGGCTATTTGGTTAGTGTTTCTATTTTTTATGCTTTGTTTGTTTAGCCTGCAGATCATGTTGCATGTCTGAATACATTGTTAATAAAAAAAAAAAAAAAAAGGGGTTGTTGGTTATTCCTTCTATTTTTTGTTTTATTTATTTATTCCATGTATGTGTTGTTGGATGCATCTTTTCTGAGATATTGGTTTAATTCAATTGTCTTAAATAAGTTGCAATATGTTTGGGTGTTTTTCTCTTTCTGAACTTTTAAGTATGTTTTGGTATGTATCATGCATTTTTCCTCGCTTGTTTGCACAGGGCACTGCATTCTTGCATGATGGGAGTTTTTGGAAACCACTTACATATTCTTTGAGCTCATAGAACTTCTCCATCTCTCGAGTATTTATGTTCACTTGAGCTATCGCTCCTCTGTTTTGGGTAATGTTCATCTTGTTGTTCGTGTTATTGAGCATTCTTATCTTCCTCTTACAACTCTTGTTAGTGGTCAATGACTCACCTTATCCCCAGCCATTTGATTGTCTTAAGAGCAATGTCAGTTGGCTAAGAACCCGTTGGGGTTGTGAGGGTCATGCTCTGACGGATGCACTCAAGAGATGTTAGTTCTTGTGTTGCACGTTATCATGGTGTTGCACTTCTTGAGTTTGTGTTTGTCAAAAAGATGTAGGCTACACCCTACCCTAGTGTAATTGAAAAGATGGAGGCATTAGTCCCTCCCACACGGGAATGACATTGAAAGATGTAGACTAAACTCCACCACATGCGGCAAAATGATAATCCAAGCGCACGTTCGTTGTTTCCTTTTTTTTTTATGTACGTCATACAAAGTTTATATTCCTTTGCCTTTTGGATATCTTGTTTTTTGGTTGAAAGTTCATATTTATATTCGTTTGTCTTCCACTCATATTGTTTGTTTCAAACGGGATTGAAGTTTGTTTCTTCTAAGCTCACTTGCTAATCGTATGTCTCTTGTTGATGGTTCTATATTCTAGGTCTTCAAAGGGTGTGTTCTAGTGGTGAACTTTCTCTCTCTTTATGCATTGCATTGCATCTACACACATCGAGGTTTAGTTTATGATGCACTTCAATTCTCTTAATTGTTCAATCTTTTGTTTATCCCAACATATTGCCTCTTATTTTTGTATGGATTGGGATTGGCTACTGTTTTTTGGAAGTTCATGATGTGTTCCTCTTCACTTCTATGGTACATCGGTTCTTTTCCTTTTATCTTCTTATTATGGTTTGTGAGTGAGGTGTGAAAATGACTCTCTTTGTGTGTTTCAAATATCCTTATTTGGTTTGTTTGTTCTAGGTGCATCTTTCTCATATGCCTTGCATTTAGGTGAAGCTTTTGTTTAGGGGGAGAATTCTTTGTATTGACATCGTGTTAACAAGTGTTTATTTTATGGCTTCCGTTGCATATTTTTTTTTTGTTGTTAACATGATTGTTCTCTTTCTTTTCTTCTTTAATCTTATTTGTTATGGTTTGGTATTTTTCTTTTCTCTTTCTTTTGTTACCTTGCTTCATTTGTGACAAAAAGGGGGAGATTTATGACTCTAATACTAACATTCATCTCTTCCTTTGTTAGTGTATTCTTGGGTCATGTTTCAGGTATGCTACAAGTATGGGGGAGTGAACGTGTTGATGTTTAGAGGTTGTACAGTTATGGGGGATCTCAAGTAACTAAAGTTGGAGCTCATGAAGTATGGGGGAGTTGTTCTAAATTTTTAGTCGCTTCCGTTCGGTCTCTGATGATGGAAGGTTCTTGCTCAAGCTGGATGTCAAGAATTGGTGACTTGGTATGTGTTCTACCTTGAGTGTTTTTGTAGGCATGTTTTATAAATGCCATGGTTTGGGTTTGTAAGCACGTTTTATAAGTGCTATTAGAGTCATAGGTTTTTGTCACAAAATCAATGTCAAAGGGGGAGATTGAAACCGGCACTAAGTTTGTTTGACATCAATTTTGTGACATTGGTCGTTCTTGGTTATCTCGCCTTGAAATCATTGTTAGGAAAATCAAGATGTACGCATGGTCGTCTCGTGTCCTTCGTGTCTCTTGGTTCGTGTCTATAAAAAGTTATTGGGTACTGGACGTACGTACCTAGTTAGGACGTACGTACGTCCACTGAGGCAGCAAACCTCTTTTGGTCAGGACGTACGTACGCAGTTAGGACGTTCGTACGTCCAAGCAGGCAGCAAACTTTCACCGTGTGGGGACGTACGAACGTTGATTCGACGTACGTACGTCCAATATGGATTTCGTCCAATCAGGCCCATTTTCTGTATATTCCAACCCTAGGTTTAAATAGCTTTCTTCTCCAATGAGAGAGGCAGTTCTTTGGCCGTCCAATTCATCTCTAGTCTTGGAGTTTGTTTAGGTTTTGGTTTTAGTTTGTTTTGGTGATTGAACTCATCTTCTTCTTCCCCATTAATCTTCATCTTCTATTCTTCCCCATTCATCTTCTTCTTCATTATTGTTTATATTGATTTAGCTTCGAGTCTTCTTGTGTGTTTATCAAGAAGTCGAGTATCCTTGTGTGTTCATCAAGGAACTCTGGTGTAAGCTTGTTTCATAGTTCGGCTTCGAGTCTTCTTGTGTGTTCATCAAGAAGTCAAGTGTCTTGTGCGTACATCAAGGTGCTCTGGTGAAGTCAAGGTGTTAGAGATAACCAGGAGTGTCAACTCGCAGTGATTGCAGGTAGTTGATAGGTTTGTAAATCTCTTTTCATCTAGTGGATTTATTTATTGTCGCGAGGACAACCGTGGACGTTTCCCATATTGGGTTTTACCACGTTAAAAATATCGTGTGTTCTTTATTTGTTTATTGCTTTATTGTTTGCTTTACTATTGTTATATTGCACATATATTGGGTTCTCACCATGGCCTGCAAGAACAGCCTAATTGAAACCGGCACGAAGTGGTTTGACATCAATTTTGTGACAAAGTGTCCTTGGTTATTTCGCCTTGAGTTCATTGTTAAGAAAACCTAGTTGTACGCACGTCGTCCCGCGTCCTTGTCTTCGCGTCGCGTGTCATTAGTGTGTTTTTTGGTTCAGGACGTACGTACTGCTTAAGGACGTACGTACGTATCGTATGTCAGCAAGTTAGTTTGAATTCTGGACGTACGTACCTTTACGGGACGTTCGTACGTCGCAGCAGGCAGCAGGCGTATTTTCGTATGGAGACGTACGAACGTCATATCGACGTACGTACGTCCAATGAGGGTTTTCATTAATTCGGCCCATTTTCTTTGGTTTCCAACCCTAAGTATAAATAGGGTTTCTCTTCCAAAGAACAAGCCAGTTCTTTGGCCGTCCAATTCATCTCTAGTCTTGGAGTTTGTTTAGGTTTTGGTTTGAGGTTGTTTTGGTGATTGAACTCATCTTCTTCTTCCCCATTAATCTTCTTCTTCCTTCTTCCTCATTCATCTTCTTCTTCATTATTGTTTATATTGATTTTAGCTTCGAGTCTTCTTGTGTGTTCATCAAGAAGTCGAGTATCCTTGTGTGTTCATCAAGGAACTCTGGTGAAAGCTTGTTTCATAGTTCGGCTTCGAGTCTTCTTGTGTGTTCATCAAGAAGTCGAGTGTCTTGTGCGTACATCAAGGTGCTCTGGTGAAGTCAAGGTGTTAGAGATAACCGGTAGTGTCAACTCGCAGTGATTGCAGGTAGTTGATAGGTTTGTAAATCTCTTTTCATCTAGTGGATTTATTTGTTGTCGTGAGGACAACCGTGGACGTTTCCCATATTGGGTTTTACCACGTTAAAAATATCGTGTGTTCTTTACTTCTTTATTGTTTTATTCTTGTTTGGTTTACTATTGTTATATTGCACATATATTGGGTTAACACTAATAACCCCTTCCTGAACTACTGAACTGCACATTCAAAGCTTTAGGATTAAACCTCCAAAACGTAAAAAGAGGAAAGTAGTTAACACCAAATCACTTCTCAATTTCTTCTTCGAATCATGGCTGTACTTTCTTTTTCTTCTTGATATGATCATCACCATCAATTGATTTAATCATTTGAGAAACAACACTTGAATTTGATACCACAATCTAATGTCAGGTTTTTCAATATGGTCCTTAATAAATTCCTGCTGTTACATAAACTCATAACAAACTCTTTGTATTTTCGTCTTACTCAAACTTCATTTACACATGTATGCTTATCATTTACAAATGCATTCAATGGAGGAAGAGAGGATACAATTAATGGTGTGTTTTTTATAGTTATATCATCACTAAAGCAACATCTACTAAAGCAAAGGACGACTACTGCTTAGCTTAAGACTCTGAATAATAGAGTCTGCTAAACGTAGAAAGAATAAAGGAGGTCAGACTTGTTCAATGGGAAGGCTCCTAATTGAATTATGGAACTCGAACTCCTGACAAAACAATTGACCCATTCAGTGATAAACCTCTTTCAACTACAGACTTAGAGGCAAGGGGCATTAAAGCTGACTAGCCTATCACGATCGAGTTTCCAGACCACCTACGCTACGGTCACACCGCCATATGATACGGATACTCTTCTATTTTGAATCAAAGTCTCTCTCAAAAACAGTAATCCTTAAAACAATCAGTTCCCCTTGCCAAACTCCTTTTTAAATTTATCAATATGCTAATTGCTGCAGGTTATCTTAAAAAATCCCACCTTGGCTAAATATATCAATCTCAGTCGAGTTATCTCCAAGGTGATCATTCAAACTAAGAGTTAGAAGCCAACTAAATAGAGAGATTAGGAGAGTTTATGGGAAAAAGGGGGAGGGGGGGGGGGGGGGGGGGGGGGGTTTCTCTATGAAAGAAAGCAACCTAAAAGATAATTTTGTAATCTCGGTTCCTCCAACCATTCGAGAATTGCCGGTTCAAAAAAATAAATGCCAAACAAAAAGAAGATAATCCTTTCTAGAGATATTAAATTATGAGAAATTTAGAGATTAGTACAGAAATAGAACTCTGTTTATTCGTGCTAGCTAGATAAAAGCTCGATTCAGGTGCTTTAAGAAAGGCTAAAAGAGCTTGTATAAGTAGCTAGAAAATGTTTGGCACAATTCATCAGAAGTGAAGTGTACCACAAATATAAGAAGGTAGTTAATCAGTATGTGCCCATTCACTCCAAACTTCTAACATGAAAGTGTAGACTATCATAAATAATTTGTGCTGCACTAAAAGAACTACCTAATGAAACTTGATGAAATATGGGAAGGAAAAAGTTGAAGATATAATCACCTGAGAATGACTGATTCCATATAACCCGAGTTTTTTTTCCCATCAACTAATTTGGTGTCAGTTCATCTAACTGTTTTTACTCCACAAATTGGAAGAGAAAGCTAGCTCCGGAACATATATAGCACTAAAAACTAAAAGAGAAATCATGATTTGAGATTCAAGATACATCCACAGAAAATTTGAAGAAGACTAATTTATGAAGAAAGAAGATTTCTTTCATAGATTAAGGTTTTTCTAGTAAAAATACACACTTGGCAAGGTTGTGTCTACTACCAAAAAATAGGGTTAAGATTATATTGCAAAAATGACATTGAAGCTACCGAAAAAGGACAATTACCTCAATACCTGAAGGGTTGAATTGATTCTTCATTTTTACACAAAATAGAATTAACAATGACAGTATGAGAAATAGAGATTTGGTAGAAGAAGAGACTTGTACTCATACCTGGAAGAAAAATAAAAATGACATTTCTAAAATATCAACATTCAGATTTCAAACATATAGATAAAACATGCATGACAATACATATTATTTCGATCTTAAATAGTATATACATGTTTCATCCCTTTTGAATAGGGTGATCTGATGTTGTGTGGTACTGATTAGTAATTCGAGCGCAAAAACCATTCCATTAAATCAAACAAATCCTATAATGGTCTAGAGCAAAGTCTTAATGCATGTTCTCCTAAAATCCAGAAAATAATATGTATACTGCTCGTTTGCAGTCACCCCAGTTACATCACTTCCTTCTGCTCAGATGGGTCCTCACTCAAAAAAAAATTGTTTAACAATCTTTCCTCCTCCTTGATCATACTCTATGGGCATATGTATTGCCATGCATGTTGTGCAGTGGATAACTACATAACACAGATCGAATAAGAACACACCTCTCTTTGAAAGAGAGTTGTAGGGGTACTACATACTCCGACCAATCAAAAGCAGCCACGTGGCACAGTCACCAATCTGTCAGGTCGCCACAATCTCAACTCGCTAGCAGATCGACTAAAGCGACCAGACTACACAACGACCAGCGACCTGCTATTCACACGTGCTCCTATTCAATGCACAGAATATTCTCTTCAGTTACAGAGTTAATTCACAGGGATGATCCTCGCGCGTTACACATTTAATCATCATTATGATGGCGGAGAATCTGCAAGATCCACGATCCACGCCCTTCCATCTCCTATATAAACAGAACTACGATGGCTTGATCTCTAAGTTCAATTCCCCCGAGCTAGAGTACGTAGGCAATCTCGATCTCAACGAGGTGCAGCCACCCCAATCTCCAATATCCCCATTTGGTCAAGTCTCCATAACGACCTGACCCTGTTGATGCATTAATCTAGAAATAGGTTAATACATTTGGCGCCGACTGCAAGGAATTCGATATAATCGAAAACCCAAACCCTCCCACCCTTAACTCAAAAATCACTCGATCAAATGTCCAATCAGGAAGTCACCATCCAAGATCTGCAGGCACAAATTACACGTCTGCAGGAAGAAAATGAGCGTTTAAAAGCCGCTCAAACCAACCCCCAGCAAGGGGAAAATAGCGGACTTGGAGTCATCCCTGCTGATGATTCCAACCAAAAGTTCGAGCAACTCAGCCAGCAGCTGGCGGAGTTTAAAGCATCTCAGGCTCTCCTTCACCGGTCCAAGAGCCACACTGCAGAGCAACTTGCTGTGCAGTCCCTTCAACAATTCCAGGAGTCTCCTTTCTCCAACGAGATCCTGGAGCATGATCTGCCGAACAAGCTGAATGCCCCAAAGTTCGACCAGTATGCAGGAGTCGGAGATCCAACCGACCATGTAAAGGGATTCCGAAAGTCCCTTCCTCTGATAAAGGAGGACCACCTTTTGTGTTTGCTGTTTCAGTCCAGCCTCACCGGACCAGCTCTCGACTGGTTTCATCGACTGAAGCCAGGATCCATCAGCTCGTTTGCAGAGCTGGAAAAACAATTCGTCATCTTCTACATCCACAATAAGAAGCGCCCTGTAACAATTGACTCCATCTTCAAAGTCAAGCAGAAGAATGGTGAGTCACTTAGCGTTTTCTTTGCACGTTTTAAATCTGAGTTACATTCCATTCAGGATTTCGCAAAGGAGCATGAGACCTTTGCAACTATTGTTTTCTCTCACGGACTGATCCAAGGGTCCGACCTGCACAAGTCTCTGGCAATGAAGAGACCTTCATCACTTGACGAGCTCTACCTAAAGGTAGATCGTTATATTAAGCTAGAAGAAGCCCTCACTGGGAGGGAGAAGAACCATGTAGTCAGCAACATTGAGGCTGGCTCAAGCAAACGACCTCGATCGGAAGGAAAGAGGTTCAAAGCTAAGTCGCTGCCTACCGAGCAGCGAGAGTATCACCGGTTTACGCGACCAGCCGGTTATATCTTCGAAAGGATCAAGCACAACCATTGGTGCAAAATTCCTGCCTTCACACAGCTGGAGGATACATCTGGTCGCCCGTACTGCAAAGTCCATAAAGTACGGTGTCATCAGACTGATGACTGTCGCGTCCTGAAGCGCGCACTTCAGACCTGGGCCGATGAGAAACGGCTCAATAATTGGATCCTCGGAAGGAATGAGGAGTCCACAGGCAAGAGAATGAGGAAGGAATCCAGAACCCCTCCTCGTTCACCAAAGCGGGCTCAAAGCAAGGTCAGAACGGCCTCCGCAAGCCCAGCACGCAGCAGAGGGCGTAGCCTCTCCCAGCGCTTAGGTCCAACAGGCGACCTACGCGATCATATAAACAAGAAGGTCGCAAACAAGGTGGACAGCGACAGCAACTCGGACAGTCATGTGGTCTACATGATTGACGAATCTCATCACACCCCTGTCTCTAGGGACAAAAAGAGACGAGTGGAACATCTCCACCATGTCTACTCTATCAGTGGCCGAGCAGCTCGCTTCAACATCCCTGCCCGGCAAGAGACTGACATCACTTTCACTGAAGACGATCTCAATAAGGTCGTTACTCCGCACAACGACGCCCTAGTCGTTGAACTCAGAATTGCGGATTACACAATCAAGAGGGTATTCATTGACCCTGGAGCTTCATGTAACATTCTCATGTACCGAACCTTCAAGGACATGAGGCTGCCCGATTCAGTGCTCATCCCAGACTTCACACCGATCCTTGGCTTCAATAGTTCAAGGGAAGACCCTAAGGGGGAGATCCTTCTGCCCGTCACTGTAGGCAGAAGGGAAGATAAGGTCGTTGTAACCAGCAAGTTCAGCGTCCTGAATATCGCAAGCAAGTACAATGCGATTCTGGGTCGAAAGTGGATCCATGCTATGAGAGGAGTGCCGTCAACTTACCACCAGGTATTCCGCTATCCCGGCCCTTATGGGATAATGGAACTCCGCGGCAACCAGAACACCGCACAAGAATGCCACGGTGTTATTGAAGCTGTCCCAACGTCAAAGCCACCCACCTCTGGAGTCAAGGATGGTGAGGAAAAAGGAAAGAGCCTAGTCACAACAGAGGCTCAGGAGGGCAACAAGTCAAAAAGCCCATCCAAGGAAAAAGCTGAACCTGCTAAATAGCAATTACAGAAGGAGCAAGCAAGCTCCCCTAAGCTGAATCTCGGAAGCACCGATCCAGGCGTGCGAGTTAACATTGGGTCCAATGAGGACCCAAGGTATGTCTATGTAGGTTCAGAATTGGAAGAAGATAAGTTTGCTCATTTTGTAAATTTTCTTTCAATGAATAAAGATGTTTTTGCTTGGTCGTATATCGATATGCCCGGAATAGATCCATCAATTGCATGCCATAGGCTACGGGTAAATCCCAACTATCGACCTGTGAAGCAGAAACCAAGGAGACTTGCTCCCAAGTTTCACGAAGCCGTCAATGAAGAGATCAATAGACTCAAACAGGTCGGCTTCATCAGAGAAGTCGATACTCCAGACTGGCTAGCCAACATAGTCCCAGTCCTAAAGAAGAATGGAAAAACAAGGGTCTGCATCGACTTCACAAGCTTGAATAAAGCTTGTCCTAAAGATTCATTCCCACTGCCACGAATCGATAGGCTAGTCGATCAGACATGCGGTTTTGAGCTACTGTCATTCATGGACGCATACTCAGGGTATAATCAGATCCCAATGTACGAGCCTGATCAAGAAAAGACCTCTTTCACAACTGAGCAAGGTATTTTCTGTTACAAAGTCATGCCATTCGGGCTAAGAAATGCAGGGGCGACCTACCAAAGACTGGTCACCAGAATGTTCGACGACCTCCTAGGTCGAACAATGGAAGTCTACATTGATGACATGCTAGTGAAGAGCGACAAAGAAAAGGATCATTTGTACAACCTTGACCAGGCATTCCAAAGATTAAGGCAATACAGAATGCGTCTTAATCCAGAAAAATGTCTGTTCGGGGTCGCATCAGGAAAATTCCTAGGCTACTTAGTCACCAGACGAGGCATCAAAGCAAATCCCGACCAGATCAGAGCCCTGATCGACATGCCAAGTCCAAAAACAAAGAAACAAATCCAGAAGCTCAACGGCATGGTTTCAGCTCTGAACAGATTCATCTCCAGAGCATCAGACAAGTGTAGACCAATGCTTCATATCTTAAAGAAGGGGGCTACATATGAGTGGACAGAAGAGTGCGAGAAAGCCTTCGATGATCTCAAGGCATATCTGTCTACTCCACCAGTTCTTACAAGACCAATAGATGGTGACGTACTTGGCGTTTACCTCGCAACATCAGATTTTGCGATAAGCGCAGTACTTTTCAAAGAAGACAATCAAGTGGAACGACCTATCTACTTCACAAGCAAAGTCTTACAGCAGGCTGAAATAAGGTACACACCTCTGGAGAAGTTAGCATTAGCATTACTTTACGCTGCATGCAAATTCAAGCCTTATTTCCAAGCACACACTGTAAAAGTAATCACCGATCAGCCATTACGCCACATACTAGAAAAGAAAAACAAAACAGGTCGTATGGCTCGATGGGCAGCCGAGCTGGGTGATTACACTTTCGAGTTCGTTTCAAGACAGGCCGTCAAGGGTCAGGTCGTTGCAGAATTTTTGGTGGACTATCCAGCAGAGGATGTCAATTGGGAACCAGAACCTGAAACAAGACAAGTCCAAGACAACCCCCCAGATACTTGGCAGCTATATGTAGATGGTTCCCACAACTCCAATGGAAGTGGAATAGGTAGTGTGCTAATCTCTCCTGAAGGCTCACAGCTCGAAAGAGCAACTCGTCTGGATTTCTCGACCTCAAACAACGAGGCCGAATACGAAGCACTCATACAGGGTCTAAAAATGGCCATCGACTTACAAGCACTTCGTCTCAACGTGTACAGCGATTCACAACTGGTAGTCAATCAGATTACCAGTAATTACCAGATCAATGGGGTCAACCTCATCAGATATGCTAGCAAGGCAAAGGAGCTCATCAGCAAGCTCAGCTATTTCACAATAGAGCATATACCTAGAGATGACAACAGACATGCTGATTCACTGGCATTTCTAGCATCTAAGATCGATTCAGACAGACCGCGGGCCCTAACTATAGCAATCAACTCACAGCCCGCATATCTCTTAAAGGAAGAAGATCTTCATCAAATTTCCGATCTGCTTGAAACAACTCCGGCAGACATCCAGGGGACTTGGATCGAGCCTTTCATGGTTTATCTGCAAACTGGTGTCCTACCTTCTGACAAAAAGGAAGCCAGTCGATTGCTGCATAAAGTCACAATGTACAAAATCCATGAGGGCAAACTTTTCAGGAAATCAGCAACTGGATTGTTACTACGATGCTTGGTCCCAAAGCAAGGTCAGATGATATTTGAAGAAATCCACGAGGGTGAATGTGGAAACCATTCCGGTGGGCGTACCTTAGCCCATAAAGCAATCTCTCAAGGATACTTCTGGCCAAGAATGAAGGAAGATGCAAAGAAATTTGTTTTGAAGTGCAAAGAATGCCAGCGATTTGCTGATAAACAACACCAGCATCCAAATGATCTCATCAACATCACTGCACCATGGCCATTCCACATGTGGGGGCTTGATATCATGGGTCCCCTCATCAAGGAAAAGAAGTCTGAAAAGAGGTTCGTTCTAGTAGCCGTAGACTATTTCACTAAATGGGTGGAAGCTGTTGCCTTAACCAACGTAACACAAGCAGATGTCCAAAGATTTATGTGGGAAAATATCATCACAAGGTTCGGGCTACCTAAACGGGTAGTCACTGACAATGGCACTCAGTTCGTTGGCAAGAATATCAAAAAATTCTACGACCTGTGGAAAATCGAGCATTCAAGGTCAACTCCTAGGTACCCGCAAGCCAACGGCCAGGTCGAAGCTGCAAATCGACAGATTC
>KZ305131.1:230166-241299 GCA_002738505.1 Aquilegia coerulea | reverse complement strand
TGGTGCTGGTGGTGGTAGTGGCGCTCCTGCTCTAGCTCGGTTGTCACCACGCCCATACCCACCACGGGGTCTTTAACAAGCGCCCTGCTCCTGATACCAATTGAAAACCCAATATATGTGCAATATAACAATAGTAAAGCAAACAATAAAGCAATAAACAAATAAAGAACACACGATATTTTTAACGTGGTAAAACCCAATATGGGAAACGTCCACGGTTGTCCTCGCGACAACAAATAATCCACTATATGAAAAGAGATGTACAAACCTACCAACTACCTGCACTCACTGCGAGTTGATACTCCTGGTTATCTCTAACACCTTGACTTCACCAGAGCACCTTGATGTACGCACAAGACACTCGACTTCTTGATGAACACACAAGAAGACTCGAAGCCGAACTATGAAACAAGCTTACACCAGAGTTCCTTGATGAACACACAAGGATACTCGACTTCTTGATGAACACACAAGAAGACTCGAAGCTAAATCACTATGATACTTGGAAGTTCACAAAGTTATGAATTGAGAGAAGGAGGAAGGAAGGGAATTGAGTTCAATAGCCACAAACACTTTCAACACCAAAACCTAAACCAAAACTCCACAACTAGAAGGATAATGGACGGCCAAAGAACTACCTTGTTGTTTGGAAGAGAAACCCTATTTATACCTAGGGTTGGAAATCAAGGAAAATGGGCCGAAATAGTGTAAACCGACTTTGGACGTACGTACGTCGATATGACGTTCGTACGTCGTATACACGATCCGAACTTGCTGACTACATAGACGTACGAACGTTCTAACTCGGTACGTACGTCCTGACCAAAACACGTCTGCTGCCTACTTGGACGTACGAACGTCCTTAAGAGGTACGTACGTCCTGAACCCAAAAATTCGAGTTTGACACAAGGACATGAGAACACAAACTCGGGACGATGTGCGTACAACTTGGTTTTCCTAACAATGAACTCAAGGTGAGATAACCATGGACACTTTGTCACAAAATTGATGTCAAACCACTTTGTGCCGGTTTCATTGTAACCCTGGTTCCTCCCTTGGTTGTTGTCATAACGTCGACCCCTGAAGTTAGGATCATAAGGCTTGTGTCTATTCCTGTCTCTGAAGTTATCACCTGTCTTTTTGCTCTTCTCAGTTCTAAACTCCTGTTCCTTCTCCTCATACTTCATTGCGAGGTTCAGAACTCTATCAAATGGCTCGTGCTCAAATGGAATCAGTTGCTTTGACACATAGTGCCCTAGACCCTTGATGAAACGATGATTTCTCTTCTCGACGGTATCCACCATATGCGGAGCAAACATAGATAACTCATTAAACCGATTCGAATATTCCGCTACAGTCATAGTACCCTGCCTCAGATTCAGAAATTCATCCACTAATCGGTCTCTGTAAGCACTCGAAAGGTATCTCCCCTCAAAAGTATTCCTGAACTCCTCCCAAGTCAAAGTGGTGAGGTCAAGCCCGACCTTCAAAGCGTCCCACCAAAGTAATGCTCCACCCTCCAACTGATGGGAAGCGAGCTCCTGCTTCTGAACTTCAGTCAACACCATCTTTGCAAACACGGCTTCTGTCTGACGGAGCCATAACACTGCAGCTTTCCCGTCTCCCTTACCATCGAATTTGATACCACCTAGATTGAGGAAGTCTTTGTTCCTCTTAGCAAATGGGTCACCATTACCCCCATTGTTTCCTGCAACTACTAGCAACAGCTGATTCATCTGGTCTTGAGTCAACTGATAGATTTGACCACGTCCTCTTCCCGCCATAACCTTCATTCAAAAGATTAAATTATTATTAGATAATCACCCAACTCCTCCAAACTTATCACCCATTCCACATTCCGAGGATCACCTAGACCTTCTCAGCCTAAGTTAACCAAGCGCTCTGATACCAAGAAAACTGTCACGACCCTAATATCCAAAAATTGGCAAAAAGAGAGAATTTACAAAATTTCCCTCGAAAAGCCAATAAAAGGACTAGGTTCGGGACAGTGATCTAAATAAACATTTTGCACAAGGTAAAATCCATAACCATTAAACACAAATACTTCAACACACATAATTTGAACTCCCAATAAATTCCATATATAATAAAAAAAAACTCCAAATATCGAATTACACAACTCCAGTAATAAAATTCAACAACTTCTACGGAGATATTGCCTTCCCCAATCAATAATAATCCAATAAATGAAATAAACTTGAGTAATCAACTAACAACGAATCAAGGAACTAAACCTACTGTGAAAGATAACTCTTGTAAATCTCAAACTCCCTCTCGATCAACTGGATCAGCCCGAGCCTCCTGATGTTGCTCCTGATCGTACCCAACTTGCTGCTCTCCTCCGCCTACGCTCCATAAGGATACGTACCCACGTGCAAAACAAGCAACATGGGTCAGCAATTATGCTGGTATGAGTGGACAAGGGTAGGGAACTCCATTCCCAAAAACAATAAAATAACAGACTCCGCGGTCTTTCTATATTTATCTCGTTTACTAAATAAATATTATATATTATAATGATACATTACCTGAGCTGCACCTCCTATTAGGATAGGTCGCGCCCTGCGAGAAATGTTAATTGACCTATCCTCCTGCAAAACTGTGTTAGTACAATAATATATAATTCATGGCATCTCAAGTCTCGACACTATATCTCAATCACTGCAAATCAATCATTACACTCAGACAACACTTCACAATCTATACCCAATCACTAGTACACCTCCCACAGGATGCACTCCACACATTTGCCATACCCACACTGCACCAGTGTGCCTTGACCATGGTTAAGACCCTCTACGCGGAAACCAAAACCCAAGTGGGTGCTCACCTGCAAGCTTTGGCTAGCCTCGACGTATGCCTAACTCATGGCCTCTACTAGCTCCCTTGAGCTTTCTAAAGTGGCGCCCAGACCAACCCCGAAGGCTATGAAGGTCTGTAGGGTCAGTTCCGCAGGCTAAGCCATCTAGGAAATACCCAAATATTTTCCAAGTGTCAACCCGCAGGCTAAGCCGTCTAGGGTGATATCTAATTTTCTTAATCCTAATTCCACAGGTGCGGCAAATGTACTAATAATTGGGTGACTACTAAAACTAGATAAATCAAGCAATCACACCACATCATTCGATCATAGAACACATAAACTCAAAATTTCCAAATCCTAAATCCATTCGGTATTTCTTTCAAATTTTCCCATGTAAATACACCGTCCATGGTGTCGGCCATTCCGAGGCATTTAATATAATAATTTCACAAATTATGTATCTTATAAAAACCTCCCAGATTGCTAGCTAAACATACTGATCATTCTAAGGGGATAATTGATATCGTTCGATGTCGCAGAAAATTTAAAATGATATATACTGTCCTATTCCAAAATTTCCAAGATATCTATCATTGTAGTTCAAATATGGTAGCAGGCTAGTATTAATAAATACACACTATATTACCTTGTACTGTACGAATTCAAAAAGTTAAGACTCTGCAAATAATTCACTGTACTATCACTTTAGTAATAGTTCTAGTTATCGTGTAAAACAAACATTAATCTACTTCATACAATAACTAATTCCATGTATAGTAGAAAAATAGCAAATATGATATCTATCCACTCACAGTTACTGTTCTTAGCCATTACTTTCACCAAACTTTCACCAAACATAACTATGTATACAGATTACTGCCTTAGCCATTACTTTCCCCAAACATAAACCATATATGTATATATATAGGCCCACTCACAGTTATACCCACGTCTGGAATCAAAAAAAACAACAGCAAACATATCTTACCCCATCACTAAAGTCAAACTCCTAGTTTAATTAAATTAAACTAATCTAATAACATATTATCCACTCACCTGTTCGACTGTTGATTATCTACTTCTTCTTCCTCTATCCTCTAATGGTGGCTCAACAGGTTGCGCACCTCTCTCTCTCTCTCGATCGATCGATCGATCAATCTCTCTCTCTCTCTCTCTCTCGATCGATCAATTGAGTTGCCGCCGCCACTCTCGATCTCTCTCTCTCTCGCTCTCGCTCGATCGATCGAGTTGTCGCCGCCACTCTCGATCTCTCTCTCTCTCTCTCGCTGTTTATCGCAAACTTTTTCTTTTTTTTTAAAAACTAAGCAAACAAAACCCTTGATTAAATCTCGATATCATAGTGATCAAGTCGGCTGATCTAACGGTTTACAATTAATTCACATCTGATCGTGTTTCCGAACTTCATAAGCACAAACTGTTCGTGGGTTGTTTTCTCCAAGTTTGGGTTATTTAAACCATAGTCCACTACTTTATAGTAATTATGCTTAAACCCTTGGTCCAGGGACTTATACCCAATTACTTTTAATTCCAAATTAAAATTAGCATAAAACATAAAAGAGGGGGTTTACAGTTTGGGGTTGCATCAGGAAAATTTCTCGGCTATCTAGTTACAAGACGAGGTATTGAAGCAAACCCCGACCAGATCAGAGCCCTGATCGACATGCCCAGCCCAAAAACAAAGAAGCAGATTCAAAAACTCAACGGCATGGTATCAGCTCTCAATAGATTCATTTCTAGAGCATCAGATAAATGTCGACCAATGCTTCATATTCTCAAAAACGGGGCTGCATATCAATGGACAGAAGAATGCGAGAAGGCCTTCACTGACCTCAAGGCATATTTATCTACTCCGCCAGTTCTCACAAAGCCTAATGATGGAGATATACTCGGCGTCTACCTCGCAACTTCATATTTTGCGATCAGCACAGCGCTTTTCAAGGAGGAAAATCAGGTCGAACGCACAATTTACTTCACAAGCAAAGTCTTGCAGCAGGCCGAAATAAGGTACACACCTCTAGAGAAATTAGCATTAGCTCTCCTTTACGCTGCATGCAAATTCAGACCTTATTTCCAAGCCCACACTGTCAAAGTAATCACCGACCAACCATTACGTCATATATTAGAAAAGAAGAACAAAACAGGTCGTATGGCTCGATGGGCAACCGAGCTAGGTGATTACACATTTGAGTTCGTCCCTCGGCAGGCCGTCAAAGGCTAGGTCTTCGCAGATTTCTTAGCAGACTATCCAGCAGAGGATATCAATTGGGAACCAGAACCAGAAACAAGGCAAGTCCAGGACAGTCCTCCTGACACCTGGCAACTATACGTTGATGGTTCCCATAACTCCAACGGAAGTGGCATAGGTGCTGTACTCATTTCACCTGAGGGTTCACAGCTCGAGAGATCAACCCGTCTCGACTTCTCGACCTCCAACAATGAGACCGAATATGAAGCTCTAATCCAGGGCATCCAAATGGCTATCGACTTACAGGCAGCTCACCTCAAGGTATTCAGTGATTCTCAATTGGTAGTCAATCAGATTACCAATAATTATCAGATCAATGGTGTCAACTTAATCAGATATGCTAGCAAAGCAAAGGAACTCATCAGCAAGCTCAGTTATTTCACAATCGATCACATCCTTAGGGATGACAACAGACATGTTGATTCATTGGCATTCTTAGCATCTAAGATCGAGTCAGATCGACCGCGAGCTCTCACGATAGCAATCAATACACAGCCTGCATATCTACTTAAAGAAGAAAACGTTCACCAAATCTGCGATCTACTAGCCACAACACCAGCAGACATCCAAGGGACTTGGATGGAACCTTTCATCACTTATCTTCAAACTGGTGTGTTACCATCCAACAAAAAGGAAGCCAATCAGCTGTTACATAAAGTCACTATGTATAAACTTCATGAGGGAAAGCTATTCAGAAAATCTGCAACTGGTCTGTTATTACGGTGCTTGATCCCCAAGCATGGGCAACTCATCTTCCAAGAAATCCATGAAGGAGAATGCGGAAACCATTCAGGAGGTCGAACATTAGCTCACAAAGCGATCTCCCAGGGATATTTTTGGCCAAGAATGAAAGAAGATGCCAAGAAATTTGTGTTGAAGTGTAAAGAATGCCAACGTTTTGCTGATAACCAACATCAGCATCCCAACGATCTCATCAATATCACAGCACCATGGCAATTTCACATGTGGGGGCTCGATATCATGGGCCCTTTAATCAAAGAAAAAAAATCTGAAAAGAGGTTTGTTCTAGTCGCCATCGACTACTTCACCAAATGGGTAGAAGCCGTTGCACTCGCCAACGTCACTCAAGCCGATGTTCAAAGATTCATGTGGGAAAACATCATCACACGATTTGGTCTACCAAAACGGATAGTCACCGATAATGGCACTCAGTTCGTTGGTAAAAACATCAAGGCTTTCTACGAGCTATGGAAATTCGATCATTCTAGGTCAACACCTAGATATCCACAAGCCAACAGCGAAGTCGAAGCTGCAAATCGACAGATCCTCAACAACTTAAAGAAAAAGCTTGAGGATCAACACGATCAATAGCCACAACAGCTAGAAAACATCCTGTGGGCTTACAGAACAACCCCTCGTACATCCACAGGGATGTCGCCATTTAGTCTTTGCTATGGAGTTGAGTCCGTTATTCCCACTGAGTTAACATTTGGAACGACCAAATCCCTTCTGGTAGACACAGAACTTAACAATCAGGTCTGGTCGTTCGGAATTGATCTCCTCGAAGAACGACGAAACCACGCCGTTATAAAACTCGAGCAATATCAACAACGACTAAAGCGAGCTTATAACAAAGGCGTACGACCTAGAACTTTTCAACCAGGAGAACTAGTTCTAAGAAAAATGTTCCACAACAAAAAAAATGATACTATTGGCAAGCTCAATGCCAATTGGGAAGGCCCTTACATTATCACCAAGGTTCAAAGCAACGGTTCTTATCGTCTTGAAACACCAGAAGGGGAGAACGTTAAGAACCCATGGAATGCTTACCACTTGAAGAAGTTTTATCAATGAAATGTAAGCATCTATCTATTACATTTCAATATACAAATTCATTTTCTGCCGTCATCTCAGCTAAAACATGAATGGCTCTTAAAGGTCTAATCCAATCCCTCGACCTACAAATTATCAAAACTCTAGTCCCTTTGATAATTTTAATTTTGTTAAGTTCAAACATTTACAACTTAACTTGGTGCATTGGTCATATCATTCCCACGACCCACGTACACCCCAGCTAGTATGCATACGACCTCATCAACCAGCAGGCCCAACACTATGCTTATTACTTATTGTTTGCAAAACCCATACAAGCAGACAATGCAACAAGAATAAGAATGCAAGGTAAATAAGTGAAATTTCTTTTTACTTCATGAAATTCTAACTATTACAGGTAAAACGATCTACCACTTGACAGGAAGCACCATTAAACTAAGGCATACAAGAAGAACTGTTTCAGTTCGTCCTACTTGTAGCCATTCATCTCGTCTACCTGCCTTCTGAACGAGCTACCAGGACTCCCTGGAAACTAGTCGCTCAGACAGACTTAGAAGAATACCACTATCATTCTTTACAAACTTAGCCAAGACAGATAAATGCTCACTCGAAATCACTACATCAGACTTGAAAACTGATCGTGAGAAGAAGAAGGAGATGTACTTTCCCATGAGGAAAGAAGCCATCAAGGTCTAAGCCAGACAACCTGTAGAAGTTCGAGCTAGTCTCACCAAACACCAGGCATCACATCTTAGGCCAAAGAAGACTCATGCTATCAGGAGACGAGCTCACCGCTGCATAGGCTGGTGGCTAGGGTTGTCCACCTCCATCTGGCCACTTGCGACCTCATCATTAGGGCCCATCAAGGTGTCCTGAGCTGGTACTAAAGCTTCTTCAGCACCACCTCGCGTCTCCTCTCCTTCGGACGACCCCATTAAAGCTTTCTCCAGATTGTCGCAATAGGCCTTCCACGCTGCGCCATTCTCATGACATATGCGCTCCCAGTGGTCAGCAGACGACCTAGCAGCAGCAAGATCTCCCCTTACCTACTCCAACATCTCCTTCAACATCACGACCTCCGCCTCCTTATCCTTGAAATTGCTCTCTGCAACAACAGCAACATTCTTCGCCTGCTCGAGCTTCTCGTTGAGATGCTTCAAGTCAATCTCAGCTCGAGCTCCAACCTCAGCGACCAGATGAACCTCCTGGAAGCTGGCGTTAAGCTACAAATACAAACAACGTTTAGACAACAATAACTCAGTACAGACAAAGAAAAAGGAAGTAACAACCACACTCACCAAAGACATTGCTGCGTTTATCTTCGAGCAAGTCACCAGCAAAGTCTGAGACTTCACTGCTCGAGCGTCAGCATCCAAGACGATGCCCTCATTTACAGCTCGGGCAACGCAGGGATCGTCAATTGCACTGTCGTTCTCATACACGACATGCTTTTCACCACGGCCATCCAAGTAATCGAACGGCCCAGGGCGAAACTTAGACAATACCCCCTTGCCTTTCTGTAAAGGCCGAGCAGCAGTCTTCCTGGACACCAGGGAAGGCTCAGGAGATCTCACAGACTTCGGAGGGGGTGAGACAGGCAGAGTTGGGCGCTCCATCAGCCTCAGGTTCCCAGGGAACGACCTCTTCTTTCCAAACCCGACAGGTAGTTTGGGAAGTGAGGTCGGAGGGGATACGACTCGGGGGCTCACCCCTATCTCCCCTTGGCGCGAGCTAACACCAGATCGTTCCTTTTCCGACCGGCGGGATCCACCACTAGCTCGCTCCTTCTCGTCATGTCGCGAGCTACCACTAGCTCGCTCCTTCTCCCCAGGGCGCGAACTGGAACCAGATCGTCCCGCCTCAGCTTTATGTACAGACGATATAAAGGCCTTCTTCAGCAACTTTCTCCTCTCTAGTTCTTCTTCAACTGTTTTTGGACCACCTTTGGGAATAAAATGCTCCCTTAGGTGGGGTAAGAACTGTATCTTCCGACTATGAGCCCACAAACCGAAGCCGTTCAGAGCAGACTTCAGATCGTTCTTCCTCACCAAGTGGTCGTCCCTGATCGCTGCAAATACAATACAAAGTCAGCAAGTTCGGAGATATGAAAGTCATCCAACATCCTAAGACTAACAACCAGAAACTTACGAGTATCATTCCTAGTCACATGGCGTAACTGGATACTCCCTTCGGTAATCGACCCAGTAATCAGCATGGGATCTTTCCACCATGGCTCACTACTAACCGGATAGATCAAAGGCAAACGTTCTGGCCTAACTTGCATATTATAGCCTGCAAACTCGGCCTTCGAAGAACGTTTAAAACTAAAGTGGTCCAATACAACATTTACAGTGATGTTTCACTTATGCAACTTGTTGAGGTCATCAATTACCCTCATGTTTCTCCAGAAATTGCCATTCATCTGGCAAGGAGCTCGACCGATAGCATTCAACAGGTCGACCACCAAACAAGATAAAGGCAGCCTCAGCCCAGCTCGGAATTGGGCCAAGGTAAACACAGTGGAGAAAGGGTTTTTAGGTCGATACTCAGCAGAAAGTAAACGATCTCCTAAAAACCTAATCTCCAAATGATCAATTGAGCTAAGCCCATACTGCTTCCTAAATGCAATATGCCTATGGACATACTTCGGGTTCACTACTCTGTAGAATGAACCTTCGTCTCCTTCCACCATTTCATCATCAGATGTGTCCTCCCCATGAGAACCACTACACTGGGGGCTTTCAGGGTCCACACCACGACTAGGAGACGCAGTCTCAGAATGAGTCCTTTCAGACTCATACTCCTCACCACCACCACCACTCAAGTTCTCATTCTGAGAGTCACTCGCTTCAGACATCTCTCTCAAGCAACAGAAAAGAAAACAAAATGATGCAAAGAGAAAAAATTCAAGAAAAGATACAGAAGCAACTAACCTCACGAGCTCTCAAAGATCTTCAGATCCCAAGAGTAATGCGGCAGCAGTTCAACAAAGAAAATGAGATAGGTAAACCCTTCTCAAGCAAGCTACAGTTTAAATACTGTAGCACATGTAATCCCAGCCATCGGTTCGAAACAGATGAAACGGCCGAGATCAAGCAAGGGAGCCAAGTTCCTTGCAGTTATTTTCCACTCACAAAACGATTCGCATCCACCGTCGGATCAATCCACGTGCCACGCAAAAACCTAATCAAGCAAGAAGTACGTCAGTTGCCATAACTACACGGCTAACTGCTCGAGGAAACTCCTCCACTTCCCCGTAAGAGCGCCATGATTATTACAGACAACCCTGCATGACTGCCACGTCCACAAATTCAAAAAAGCAAACTTCAAATCAACATCGATCAGAGTTCTTAGTCTTTTCAGCCCGACTTATACAGCCGACCTAAAAAGAGGGGGCTTATGTAGGGGTACTACATACTCCAACCAATCAAAAGCAGCCACGTGGCATAGTCATTAATCCATCAGGTCGCTACGATCTCGACCTACTCATAGCTCGACCACAACAACTCGACTACATAATCAGCAGCGGCCTGCTCATACACGCATGCCCTAATTCGGCGCACAAGATATTCTCTCCAGCTACTGTCCGATCATTACAGCCGTTACACAATCACTGGAAGAATATTATATCACCATAAATATGTCAGAGAATATTATGTCACCATAAATACGTCGGAGAATCTGCAGGATCCCAAGATCTTCGCCTCTTCACCTTCTATATAAACAGAACTACGATGGTTTGATCTCTAAGTTCAATCCCCACGAACTAGAGTACGTAGGCAATCTCAATCTCAACGAGGTGCAGCCAACCCGATCTAAAACTCCCCCCCATTGGTTAAGTCTGTTAACGACCTGACCTAGTGAATGCATTAATCTAGAACACTACTAGAAAAACAGATAAAGATAGCTTTAAATTAAGGGTGATTTAGGTTTTGGTCACCACTTTTTAGTATAAATTAGGTTTTGGAGCCGGTTTTTTTCTTTATTAGGGTTTAGAGCTGAACCGACAATTGACCCAAGTAATTGTTTATAATGGCCAAAATACCCCTGATCAAAACTATATTAGGGTTAGTGATCACGTGCAGATCACGTGAGTTTCAGGGGTAAACTTAGGTATTTTGAAAATATTTACCATTGCTCATCGGATGAGTAATTCTAGGGACCCAGGTCCAACAAATCAACCAGCCCCTCATAAGTCCTCTCTTGAGGATGATCTTGCCCGTTGTTTGCACCCAACACAAGTCTCTAT
>KZ305131.1:189636-229336 GCA_002738505.1 Aquilegia coerulea | reverse complement strand
AAAAATAAGATGTTTCAAGCAAGACAAAAAAAATTATAAATTGAAGAAAAAAAAATATTCTAAATGTAGTGTTATTAACTAAGTAAGGTTGTTCATTTTGTTGAACATTCATGAATCAAGGTTTTACTATAATGTAGTTTTTTTTTCTTAAAATCATAAAAAACACACAAATTTTGCGTTTTAAATAATCAAAACAGATTTCTATTTCAAAGATTGCCAAAAAAATAAAAAATTAACCTTTGAATGTTTATTAAAAAATTTGAAAGAATTAACCTATGTTTAGCTATAATTTTTATCAGATGAAATTAAAATTTTGTTTTTTAGCCAAATAAACTATGAACGTTTCAATTACAAAACAATCCGAGTCTGGGACATACGAGTGTGAGCCAATGAGCCATAGTGACAAAATTGGTTCTATGTTTTGAAAATTACTCTGAATTTTTTATTTTTTTGATTTATATATATATTAGTTAATTTCATCAATCATATCTGAGTCGAGCTCTAATAGTTGAGCTTATCAATAAAATTTGAATTTATTTAAAAAAAAAAAAAAAAAATTCTAAAAAACCTGATGTAAAATATAATCCATTCTTAATTTTTTCCTTTCAAACTATTTTTGGGTCCAAAATTTATACCGCTTTCTTTTTCATTAGCCTGCCCATATTTTCGTGGCTAGTTGCTAGAAGTTAAAAAGCCCTAGCTACTTTCATTTCACATTAGGCACTAGGCAGTTTCATATTTGACGGTGCTAAGAGCGGCGCAAGCGAGAGAGGAACGCAGAAGCTCTAACTCTCTTCTTCCATCTTACAAATTTTACATCTCCCTAATCTATAAGCCATAGTTGTCTGATTACAGGTACTAACAATCTTCTTTACTTTTTTTTTCTTTTTGTTTATAAATTTGTGTTACATTATTCACTCCTCATGGCTTACAAATTTAAATTTTTTTTGGGTTTTATGTATTTGGGGAATTTTTATTTTTGTTAATGGCGTGTGAGAAGGATAGGATTTTTAATTGATAGAATGGTTTGTGAAAAAGATAGGATTTTTAATTGACCAATTGTTTGTGAAAAAGTTGGGATTTTTAAAGAAAAAAGGATTGGGATTTTGGTTTGGTTTGTTAGTATTCAGTTTAGGTATGCAGAATTATGGTTTGAGTCTTAGTATATTTGATGAACTTGTCTTTGCGTTTGTGAGTAGCTTTCAGGAAGAAATGCAGGCTGTTCAAAGGGTGTGTTTAGAAGTTGAATGGTATATCTGCAGGTATTGGCTTGCCTGCTCTGATGTTAGAAGGGGACACCATTTACATGAACTGTTTCTGATCTGGGACGCTCATATCGTGGGAAGGTAGCAGTAGGTGTTGTAATGCTTTTCTTTTTATATACCAGGTGAGTACCTTTCTCACCTCTAACCTCTTTTGATTTGTTCATTAATAAAACTTTGAACTTGTCAACAAAAGTATTGGTTTGGTAAAAGAAACCATTTATTTGATTTTTTTGGTGCCCCAACTATTAAATTTGTGGTAATGGGAGATGTTCACCATTACAGATTTGGCGTGATTCCTCGGCTGACAGTTACTTAGTCATTGTTCCCTTTATCAGGAATCTATAGAGCAATGACTCATAGAACAGAGGTAACATGATCTTTATTATGTTTATAAGTTTAAAAAAAAAAAAAATTGTCTTTCCCAATATTGAAATGTAATTATATAGAGTTCCAAGCATGGTTCTTGCCCAATCAAAATGCCAGTTGATGAACTGGTTGAAGCTTTATGAAATAGTTGCTTTTGGCTGTTGGGAAACAATTGATGACTAATAGAGGTATAACATTCTCACTATCTTTAGTAGAAATATAAATAGTTCTTTGTGCAGATTTTGACGAGCTTATAACTCTAATGATAGTAAAGGTTTATGTTTATTCTCCAGGGTCATGTTTTGCTGCAATGATAACCAAGATCGACTAACAAGTAAAGATGGGAAATATGGAGTGGGAGGTATCTAAGGCCTTGGATCATCAGCCCAGACAAGCTAACTAACTGTTTATACTTGAACTCTATCACCTCTATTTTGATTTTTTTCGTAAGAAATCATTGTTGCAAAATTTGTACTATCATGACTAACTTATGGTATTAGTAATCGTTTGCTAGTGTTTTTTTGAAAGTTATGTTAAATAGTCCTTTTGATTTGGTTTTGGTCCAAAATGAGTTTCTTAATTTGATCGGTTTTGGTTTCGATATGATGGATCCATAAGCTCTAAATGGTAAGAGCGCTCATAAACTGAGAGGTTGGTGGTTCGAATCCATCTGGATCCGTATTTATTAATATTATATAATTAATTATTGTATTTATAATAATCTCATCAATTACCATATTTATTAATTATTATTGGGTTTTTTAAAAGATTTATAGACAAAAGGATAGCATTTTCTAAACGCTATAGATGAAAGGGCATCATTTTAAATGCTATACTAAATGCTATTAAAATAATAGTGTTTGTGGATATGCTATCCTAAACACCATAGCTTTTAAATAAACGCTATTAAATAATAACGCTTTTTTGTAAACGCTATAAAAAAAAAAGGATAGCACCCGCATAGATAGCGTTTTTTAAATGCTATTAACAACTTTTAATAGCATTATTTGAGCGTTATCTTTATCTGTTTTTCTAGTAGTGGAAATAGGTTAATACAGTAATCTTTAAACTCATCAATAAGAAAAATTCAAGAAATTCAGGATCCCAATCAAGTAAAAGATAGTTACCACTCACTGATTCAACAATTCTAAAAGAAAACGTAGGTAGATGAGGTATTCAATGACCACAGACCTGCATTCTTGAAGTTATATGTCACAGCCAGAGCAGCTGCTCTTCACTGCCTTCATGATCATGCTACTAACTTCCATGTTACTACTGTTGTTGGTCATGATTTCCTTCCTGCTCATGTTGCACTTCTGATTGCTATCATTCTCAAAGAGAAAGTAATGCAGCAACATGTATTAGGAACCTGGTAAAATCTCTCAATTATAAGAGCTCGGCAACACGTACTTCATCAAAATAATGGATGTGTTTTTTAATATAAAATACAATGAAAAATAGGCTATTTGAAAGAAGCAAAATAAATGAACTGAAATTATTGAAAAAAAAAGTAGGAAGGTTAGCGACAAATTGAACTCATTTCTAAAGACTGGACATAACTCTTTGAGAGTTTCCTACTGTTAACTCTTATACTCGAGGCAATGCGCGATATTAATTGCAGTTATCAAGAACACATGGCTTACCTTTATCTTTCCCTCTTGTTTGAAAAAAAAACTAAGAAAAGTTTGGGCTAAAATTGTAATTAACTTTATAAAGAAATGGATTAGCATTTAGCACCACGAAAACATAAATATTTAACACATACTAAAGTTTTAGAAAATTGAAGGAGAGAGAACTTAAAGAAAAAATCAGAGACTACCATTTTGAAATTGGTGAAGTAGCAGTAGTGCACAGTAAGATTGAGAAAAAGCCATAGACTGATAATTTAAATGGTTTAAGTAAGACTGTGAGCATGCATGATTTATTGGTTAATAAATGATTAAACATTAATATGTTGGCAATAAACTAATTTAAGAATTCTATTCAAACAGTTGGATTGATGGTGGTTTTACAATTTCATAATTATCAGAGGCCACTTAGAAAGTTGAAGAATAAATTCAACCTAGTGCAAGTATACCTCTACCCTCAACAAAAATCTATATTCAACATTAGTTCTAATATATGGTGTGCTTGATAATGCCATGATGTAGGTTGCTATGCAAGTTGGCTTTGGATGACATAGGAGTATGACAATATTCCCATATTGTTGTGTATTACAAAATGGCTATAAAATGGTAAAGAGGAACACTAATTTCATTTCCCGTATACTCTCAGCATACAATTTTCAACATTCTCAGTATCCTGCCGTCCTCTTCACTTTGAAACTTCTAATTAAGTGATATTATGTTCAACAGTATCATCATATGTTATTAAAAAAAAAAAAAAAAAAAAGGAAAATGACTTATAGTGGCAAAAAACAAATTTTTAACAGTAAAGATGAAAAATTAAACAATATGAAAAATTCTAACCACAAACAAATTCTCTAGCTCTAGTTGATGTAACTCTAATTCGAGACCATTGAGAGATATTTGGCTGTGTGCGACAGAAGATGTGTGACATATTTCTTTCTCTTGTCCAAGATGTGGAATGAAACAAGGGAGAATGGAAGAATAGTGGGAGAAGTAGTCGATGATGAAAGAAAGGCCATACTAGTTCTGATAATCACTGTTCTGCTAGAGAAACTTAAGAGAGAGAGTCCAACTGAAATCCAATAGTTAGAAAATATTTTTACTGAGAGTCCAGCGCAAATCTAATAGTTAAAAACATTTTTCTTTTATCATTATATCTCAGCCTTTAATCTACTCGTGTATCACTATTCCCGAGAAACCGGATTGATCACCAACCGTCAGTTGTCTACACAAACTTATACCGGTCCTCCCTTATAATATAGATACTGATCCACATGGAACTTCAACTTCCATTCCTCATTTATTATTAACCAAATGAAACCTCAAGTTCTGTCCCACTTTTTTAGACCCAAATGAAACTTCAACTTCCGTATGCTTTATGTGTCAGCGAGTGTAAATGAGGGTGTGTGGATCCACATCCCCGTTTACACCCCCCATTCTTCCACCTTCTGTTTTACGTACACCTCCGATTGGAATGGTTTTTAAGACTTTCAGGGTGTAAACACCCTCCCACCTTGGTTTACACCCTGCATTTGTATTGCTCTTAGAGCAATGCCAATACTATAAGTAAAAAGTGCCACCTAGATTTTAATAAAAAAAAGTCAGGTGACACATCAACATTGGCAGCACGTTTTAATGTTAAAACATACACATGTTAATACTTATCCGCCACATTTTCTAGCGGAAAAAAATAACTGTCACAGTTTCTGGCGGATAAGTTATCTGTGACTATTTCTGGCGAATAAAATGCACCCAAATCATTGTCTAACCGCTACAGTTTCTAACGAATATATTTATCCGCAACAGTTTCTGGCGGATAAAATATATCATGTCAGTATTGTCAATTTTAAGTTGGTGTACGTGTATATAAAAAACTACAAAACTAAAACCTGACTAAAAATGTCCATTATATTGGCTGGACTTTTTTGTAAAAACCTTTTAAAAGCTTTGTTAAAAGTGTCCAATTGCATTGCTCTTAGTTTTAATTTCAAGTGGTTAATTTTTCTAAAAACGCAAAGGATTTCTACAATAGCAATGGGTTTTTCCTAACATATATGTTTTTCCTAATATATATATATATATATACTACTGTCCACTGGAGTTTACAAAAGGTTTTACGTCAAGATCAAAAGATATTTCCGCCGATCAAACTTCATTACAAGATCTAAATAGTTTATAGTTATGGTTATTGATTCTCTTGTTATTTTCATATGTGAAGATAAATAATATTATCTATCAATGGTAGCAATAATCTCACTTTCTCTTTTCATCACCTTTTTTTAAAGATTATTTGTGGCAGCAAAGAAAAAACTGGTATTACACATAACATGTTTGATTTATATCTCCATATCACCATATAGAATCCACTCCATGGTTATTCGACTGGTTTTGGTTTATATGCTATTGTTGCTGGAATAGTTTACAAAAGATTTTACGTCAAAATCAAAAGATATTTCCGCGATCAAATTTCATTACAAGATCTAAAGAGTTTATAGTTATGGTTATTGATTCTCTTGTTATTTTCATATGCGAAGATAAAGAATATTATCTATCAATGGTAGCAATAATCTCAGTTTCTCTTTTCATCACCTCTCTTCTAAAGATTATTTGTGGCAGAAAAGAAAAAAGTGGTATTACACATAGCATCTTTGATTTATATCTCCATATCACTATATAGAATCTACTCCATGGTTATTGGATTGGTTTTGGTTTATAGGCTATTATTGTTGCTAAAATAGTTCAGGTTTTAATTTCTAACTATAATAAGTCTCTCTTTCTTGTGCACTGTTGATTTAATTAATTTCTTTTTCGCTCATCATATTTTTATATTCTGATTGTATTAGTTCAGGTCTATACAACTTCATTCAATTAAATCATATTTTTATATTCTGATTTTTTTTAGGCAACCCCACTTTCACTTGATTCAAAAACTTCTTAAAGAGGGTTTTCTCAATTGGAATTTTTGGCAAAAACGGTAAATTTTCTTTAAAGTGGACAACATTGTCATGTCTGTCGTCAGTGGACAACATTATCCCACTAAAATCAAATGTCAAAATGTGCGCATTTTTCTCAATTGGGATTTCCATGGAATTCATTTTAAAGGCTTAGATAATTGTTTTTGTGTGAAATCATCATTCATTTGGCAATTTTGGATATTTCATGATAAATAAATAAAAAACTGCGAAGTGGTAATGTTTTACAAAAGAGGACAACGTTGTCCATCTTAAATGAGTTGTCAAAATGTGCGCCTTTTTGTCAAAATAGGTTTTCTCGGTTTGAATTTGCATGAAATTCATTTCAAAGGATTAGATACTTGTTTTAATCGACCGACTTTAGGAGGACCATTATACTTCCGGTAAGAAAAAAGAACATTGTCCGTCCGTCTATTTTAACAAAAAAAAAAAAAAAAAGTTGCAACGCAGTTTGTCGCGCGCTTGTCCTCTAACTTTGTATAATTCCTCAAATTTTTATCAATAACATTTCTTTTGGTTTAAAAAATTCTCCACTCCTCTTTCTCCAATTTTCTTTCTTCTTGTTCTTCTATTCGTCCCCTTTCTTTCTTTTATCTTCTTCTTCTTCTAATCTTCTCCTCTCGCTGCCGTTCCTTTCTCTGATTCCTCTTCTAAAGTCGCTTCGCCACCATTTCACGGTTCCATATTGTGAAATTATCATTCATTTGGCAATTTTTTTTATGTCATGATAATTAAAAAATAAGCGCAAAGTTGTAAATTTTCATTAAAGATGATAATTTTGTCCAGCTCGATGTCTAGATTAAATCAACTGTCAAAACGTGCGTGTTTTTATCAAAATAGGTTTTCACTGAAAGTACCATCAGATGACGGTTTTATGATAATTTTAAACTCTATGATGACGGTTCTATCACTTAAATAATGATTGTCTTTCTTTAACCATTGACATTTATAACCATCAAGAGTAATTAATATTTCTTGACAGTTTTTTTAACAATTCTTGACAGTACATAATTTGACGGTTCTGTGGAAACTCAAAACCCGTCATATTTAATGTTTTATGACAGTTTTTAATCGTCATGAAATTATTTTTTTCTAGTAGGGTTGCCCCAAGAATCTTGTATCCGGTCTTGATTCATCTGTTTTTTGTAAAGGCATGGTCTATTCTTTTTAGACATCTCATTTGTTTACTATGATGCCTTGGTACTCAATATCAGCTACTTGTTGTGGTGGACTCGACTCTACTTGTTTATGTCTTGCCCTACACTTACACTAATGCTAGATTATGATACATGTCAAGTGCTTTTGATTCTCTTGTGTTTCGATTGCATTACTATATGTTTTTTACATTGGTTGTCATGTCTACAGGCCACATGGATTTGGTTCAACATGCTTGGATGGTTGAAGAACTCATCTTCTTCCTTAGTTTATTTATTTTTTATTTTTTGAAAAGCTTAAAATTGTTTTCTGTGTGTTCCGTTCGAATGTCTCTCCTTCTTGTTCGAACGTTTTGTCTATTTTGTGTTTTTTTCGTCCGTTCGTCTTTATTTTTCGTTCGTTTGTACTTTCATGAGTCTTTTGTACTGTATTTCATTCGAATGTCAATTTTCCTCGTTCGAGCGTTTGTGTTTTTTATCGCTTTTTAAATAATACGATGTTCCTCAAATTATTCGTGCATTTATCGCAGAATAATTCGCCCGAATTTTTGAGCGGACAATTGTTGTTGACTGGGTTGATTGGTCTGACTTTCTGTCATACGTTCGAATGTTTTGTTCCTCCGTTTGAATGATATCTATCATAGCTACTGGAATTTTTATAGGATTTTTCATTTCGTTCGAATGCCCTTCTTTACCGTTCGAATGTCTTTTAGTAATCCTTTGACATCTATTCTGGATCTGGTCGTCTGTTCGAACGTCCTGATATTTCATTCGAACGTGTTTTTCACAGGCTACTGGATTTTGTATTGGTTTTATGAGTTCATTCGAATGTCTTCCTCTCTCGTTCGAACGTTGGTCGTTTTTCTACCCACTTACAAGTTTGGTTTCTCAGTCTCCGAATGGGCTTTTTTTTTTGTCTGTTTTCTTTTAGGCTCGTTTTCTTTTTTTCTTCTCTTTGTTATTATGTCTTCCTCGGATATCACATCTCTCAAGACAAATCAACCTCGTGGTTCATTTTCCTATCAAGATGCATCTCGTTGGTGGTGCTTTCATCCATCTCTTTCTGTTTATGCACATAAATGTTATTCATGACTTTGTTGAATACAAGGACACAACCAAAGTATGTCAATACTGCAAGGTTCCTCATGGGTTTGACTATCTCAACAAGCCAAGTCTCGATTTTTCTCTTGTGCGAACGTCTTCCGAATGAACTTCAACTTCATATCTTAACCTTGGTTGGATATCTGTTGTTTGTTAATGTAGATGGCTCGAAGCAATTTCTCCTTACTGATTGCTTTCTTGATTGTTGGCTAGAAGAACTGTTCTCTACCTTGGAATCGAAGTGGCCTGGGTGTGGGAGAAAGATATTGTTGCACGTTACTTTCATATGACTGTTCGCGCAACTTCATTTTATTGTTTTCATGGTGGGATGTATGGAGTGTGGCCGGACGATATGAAACAACCTCGTTCTTTGGTAGCTTTGTCGTTTGCCCATACTCGTTGAGAAGTGTGTGACTCTTAGGATTTAGGAGTTTATTTTTTTTTATTATTATTATTTCTTTGCGTATTAGTAGGTTGTTTGTTGGTTCTAATCCGTTTTTCTCCGAGTTTTTGTTTTCTTTTATTTGTGTCTTTCAGGCATGTAACAATTGAGGAGGATAAATTTTTTGAAGAGTGTAGAAGTCACAAATTGAAGGGAACTCTTCTTGATGTTTGTAAGTCTTCTGTTGTGCTCTTCAAGGTGTTGTTCATATGAGAGTTGATTGTAATAGCTTTATGACAATCATGTAATGAAAGATTTGAGTCATAGGTTTTGTCACGAAATGTCAAAGGGGTGGGGGGGATTGTAACGACCGGTTACAAGAGATTGATATGCAATCTCGTGGACTTAAGGTGTTACTTCTCCATTGAATCCCGTCATGATCAAGGCCCATCATACCCATGTTGCACGTGGAGTTTATTTGGGTTTCTCTCTACTACAATCAACTCAAGGTTTTCCATCTTCTCAAGAACTCCATTGCTACTGTATGTGTAAGGACTCTTCTTCATCTTCTAAATCATCTCAGCATCATCAATAAGCTAGTGAGTGAATCTAGTGTGAGAACAGTAGAGAGTGAATCTACAAAGACTATAGAGTGAAAGTATAACCAAAGTGCAATTGCAGGTGTTATAATCTGTGAGAGATATAGCCAGAGTTTGTGATTGTGAGTCTAATACTTTTTCATCATATAGTGGATTGTTTATCGTCTGAGGACGGTCGTGGATGTTTCCTAGTGATTGGGTTTTACCACGTTAAATAACTGTGTTTGTTATTGCTTCCGTTTATTGGGACTACCTTTTTATTGCATAAACAAGTTGGGGGTTAGGCGAACCCTACTAGATTTCATTGATTCAAAAATAAGATATTTCAATCTAGAGTACACAACACCTTCAACATCTTGTGCTACTATACAAGCAAGTTCTCTTGGAACAGGGTTGCATGAAATTTTCACGTCATCACTGGGACTACCATGCTTGGCAATCCAGTCAGCCGCTCTATTACTTTTTCTAAAGACATGCTTGAAGTTAACTACTTGGAAGTCGTGTTTCAAAGTCTCTATTTCTGCAATAGTAAACCTTGACCTCCATTGTATTTGTCCCTAGCCATTAATGCAATCTATGGTTTGTTTAGATTCAGGGCATACCTGGACACTGCCAAAGTTCATTGTTCTTGCCATTTCCAACTCTACACATAAATTGGTAGTACAATTTATGCCTCCTACAAAAGTGTAGTACACATTCCCTCTATCATCTCTGAATATTCCTCATATTCTTGCCCCTTCTTCTGTCATGTTTCCATCTGTATGCAATCCTACAACACCTTGTGGTGGTCTTTCCCATTGACACTGGATGCCAGATCTATTCATGGGAGCATTCTTCAGTCCTAGTTTATTCTCCAGCATAAGGTTTTGAGTATTCTCCTTCATTTGTATTTGAAGTCCATGGAACCTGTTTCTGATTGCCTGACAAATACTACCTATGATGACCTTTTGTGTGGTCTTCTTGCTGTTTATCATTGGAATATTGCACAACTTGGTTTCTACAACCTAACCAAATCAGGATCACATCTTTCGACATATATGTTATACATATACGTGCGTTCAAATCTACCATGTAATTGAAAGTTGAAACAAATGAATATTTTTACATACCTTAGATACATCAGAAACAATATTTGAACGATCAGATGAACCACCAAAGATATTGATTTGGTAAAGGATTATCGTTCCAACGATCATAACCATGGTATCTAATCTGTATGCTAACGAAACAAATATAGTGGCACTTTCATGGTATCTCTTCCATTCCCCCGTTCATCACTTTTCTTCGTTTTTATTGTTTCTTAGACTTTCTTCTTTCTTTTCTTTCATGTCCTCCCTCTATATGAAGTTCTTTATTATTAACTTATAAGAAAAACAAATAAATAAATATCTGTGATTGAAATTCAAGATAATCTTGAAACCCTAGATAAAAAATAATGATGAAGAAATTGATAAAAAAACTAAAAGCTCCACCTACTCAAGATTGTGAGAGAAGTTTTATAACAAAGTTGTTAATAATAAAAAAAAAAAGTAAATCAATGTTTGTGTTTTATTTATTGTTGAGTTTGAGTTTGAGTTGCAAACTTGAAACTTTGTTCAAGAAGAATTCAATTGGAATCGGCAAGATACCTTGTGTTTGGTAAAATTCCGAATCCTAGTTGCCCTAAAACGAATTTCTCAGGAAAATAACAATATTCCGAATCATACATATCAATATATCAGCATACATCGGTACCAATACATTTACATGTCGATTAAACTTTCTGAAATACAGTTACGTTCATGAAAAACCGTGAAATTTTGGTTATACTGTACTCGTGATCAAAAGTGCTTAGTAGAGGATGAAGTCCATCTCTCTGATAAGTCCTCAAAAGTGTATATTTATCCCCCGAATAACACCTTGTTTGTCTAGAACTTAGCTTATATTATTGTGTTATATCTATTGATTAGTGCTTTTCTTGTCTATTGTGTAGGTTTTATGAGCCGAAATACGAATATTGTGTTAAAGCCTGCAAAAAGTCAAGAAAAGCAAGCAAAAAGGTGTTATTTGCACAAGAGGAGGAGAATTGATATTTGCACCCACAGATCTGCTGAGGGCACCCCACGGTCAGCTCTGTTGACTTGACTTTAGGTTAAAGTGGGGCGGTCCAATTCTCAGCCCAAACCGGGTCCTATTGGGGTCCACAAGTCAAAATTTCTATTTAGGGCTTTATTTAAAGTCCAAACTTAAAAAGGCTCTACAAGGAGATCCAAAAGTCTGATTTGGGCCCATGAGCTATCAAACTGAAGGTCTTCGTCCAAACTACAACTTAAGCCCAAGATAATTAGGTTTTGCTAAAACCCTAATACCTCTAGAAGACCAACAGCAGCAGCCACGAATTTGACCTAATTTGGAAGTCTTTGCATGCAAGTATTCTACTTTGTATTTTCTCTATAAAAGAAGTAGTAGCTAAGGTTTAGGCATCTTTTAGATCTAGAGTTTTTGATAGAGAGAGGAAAAAGAATATTTGTGAGAGAAAGTTCATCTTCTTCTTCTTTGTATCAAACTCAATTCATATCAATCAAATCAAATCACTTTACTTTATGATGTTTTGTTATTTATTTATTTATTTATTTCATAGTGTCATCATCAAGGATGAGTAGCTAAATCTCCTTAGGGGGATGGTTGAAGCACTCTAGATGATGCAAAAGCACCATGTTTATTCTTATTGTTCATTGTGATTCAAAATTCTTAATGCTTATTTACTTTTAATTCGCGATATGAGGTAAGTATGATTATTTGCATGCTATTGTTATCCATGTTATTAAAATACTATTGTTAGGGTTTAGGGAGACCTAGCTTTAATGGTTTTATTTATATTGATTAAGGATATGTAGTGAAATAGCTGAGAGGTGATTATTACATATCCAAAGTTGATATATTTTATTGGAACCTTTTTGTGATTAAGTCAAATAACTGAGAGGTGATGATTTAGTTATGAATAATATGTTGAGTTAATTAAATTGAATAGCTGAGAGGTGACAGTTTGATTAATAAGACATATTCAATAGGATGCATAAGAGAATCCCGTTTTAGTTGAGTGGAATAGCTGAGAGGTGACTACAGTGCCGTATCTGATATTTTGGTGGCCCAAGATTATTTTTGTATATACTTGACGACACATACCAATGAGGGCCTCGGTGATAATATGAAATAACATAAAAAAAAAAAAATTACATATACAAATATGAATAACTTGAAGAACATAAATAAAATTTTATTAAAAATAAAAGTTCTATATAAAAAAAAAAAAAAAAGTTACAAAAAGGACTATCATTTAAACATACTTCTTCTAACAATTGTATTTGCAAAGTCATCTATTATACTTGTGTAATCAATTTTTTTTGCCAAATCCCTTTCAATAGATAACATAGCCAATCCATTCAATCTTTCTTGCGACATGGTCGATCGAAGGTAAGATTTGATCATCTTCAACTTTAAAAAACTTCTTTCTGCAGAGGCAACTGTAACTGGAATAATCAATAATATTCTATAAGCAACCCATGCATTTGGAAAACAATAATCCCTTGACTTCAAATAATTCAACACTTCAATAGCCTTTTTTGTTCCTTCTGGCAATCCATTTCTCAAAAATTTTAATTCCAAAAATAAATGTTTTCCATCAATATCAGAAACTCCTTCACACGTAAGAAAATTCTCAAGGTTATCACAATAACCCTTCAAACTATCATGATCAGCAGAGATAAGCTTTTCCAAATCAAATAAAAAACCAAACGTTTTTTCATATATCTAAAACTGTTCAAACCTGGTCTTAAGCGAAGAAAGAGCTTGATCAATAATGTATAAGAAGTAATCAACTCTAAAGGACTCTTCAGCTGATCTTGGTAGGGGAGTCACCTCTTGACTAACATTCTCATCTGACATTCTCTTTCTTTTAATGATACGTCTTTCGGGAAACACAGGTTTAATATCCATGGCAGCTGCAATTTCTTTGGCTTCAATCATGGCCTCTTCAAACCCAGTTTCTCTATATCTTTCAAAAAATAGAATGAGTTTTTTCAAACCATCTATAGCTACATCAATTTGCATATCTTCATTTTGAAATGTTTTGCTAACATTATTAACAGCAAACAACACATTGTACCAAATAACCATGCCAAGTAAAAACTCAAAATCTTCAATACCATGTAAAACTATGGACTCGGCTTCACTCTTAGTTTTGGGATCTTCAGTAGTAGTTGCCAAGTCGATTAAAGCTTCTCTTATTTTTGGAGCCTGGTATCTTATTGCTTTAACACTATCCACACGACTTTCCCAACGTGTTTGTGACAATGGCTTAAGTGTAAGACCTTCAACGTTCGATTTAAAAACATTCCACCGCTTTGTAGAAGATGAAAATAATGAAGAAATCCGCTGTACTAAAACAAAAAATGTAGTAGCTTTATTGCAACAAGTAGCCATATCACAGAGTGCCAGATTAAGACTATGACAACCGCATGGAGTATAAAATGCTCTAGGATTTACTTCAAGTAGTCTATTCTGTACACCTTTGTGTTTTCCTTTCATATTGGCTCCATTATCATATCCTTGTCCTCGTATATCATTGAGATCAAGTTGAAGAGTATCTAGTATTTCTTTAAGTTTATTGAAATCCCAAGCCCTGATGTATCATCTACTTTTAAAAATCCCAAAAAGAACTCTTCGACTTTTGTTGGACTAGTTGAAACATCCACACATCGTACTACTAAAGACATTTGTTCTTCATGGCTTATATCTGGAGTTCAATCCAATATGACGGAAAAATACTTTGTTTCTTGGATTTTTTTAATGATTGTTTGTTTGATCCCATCTGTTAATCTTTGTATCAATTCATTTTGGATCATGGGACCAAGAAAACTATAACGAGTTTCATGACTTTTAAAGCGACGGATATGTTCTTGCATTACTGGATCAAATGTAGCAATCATCTCAACTATACTCAAAACAATTCCCATTGTTCCTATCATTAATCTTTACATTATCACCTCGAAATGCCAAATTATTCTTGGCAAGCGTTTGCACAACCGCAATTATTCTCAATAATACTTGTCTCCAATGTTGTTTTTCTCTATTGATTTGTTCTTGCATACTCTTATCAATTGTTTTATTCTTTCACATCCTTATCTCCAATTCAATCCAACTAGTCATGCAAACAATATGATCACTACTTGTTTCATGACTTTTAAGCTTGTCACTGAGATTTTTCCAATCATTACATCCATCATAAGCTAACTGAATTTCGTTGGCATTCTTTCTGAACAATTTACAACAAAAGCAATATACTCTATTTGAAGAAATTGAATATACTAACGATTTTGTGTCGTACTTCTCACCATTTGATAGTTGCCGAAAGTAATGTCTGCAAGAGAAATGTCTGTTTGCTGCATCTTTTGGAAAATTTTCGTTTCCAAGATCAATTCTAATAGGACCTTTTATAACTAACAAATCTCTGTTTGTTTGGCTAATTCTGCCCCAATTTCCAGGATCATAACTATTTAGATTTCCATCTGCATGCACTTCATTTGGCAAATTTTCATTGGGCTCTTCATTCACAGTTTCATGCACTTCATTTGGGAAATCTTCATTGGGATCTTCATTCACAATTTCATACACTTCATTTGGCAAATCTTGATTGGGCTCTTTATTCACAGTATCTTCCATTCTATGTTCTTCCTTATCATTCTCGCCCATAGCTTCCTTATCAAGCAAATCTTCATTCAGCTGGTCCTGATTATTTTCCTCGATCATGTGTGCTTTATTAAGAACATCTTCATTTAAATGCTCTTGATTCTCAACGATATGATCCTCATTAACCAAATCTTCATTTAGACCTTGCATTTGTTGGTTACTGACGGTTGGATAATACTTAAACATATTCCTAGCTTGAGATTGAGTAAACTCATTTTGTTTCTTTCGTCGCTTTCTTTTACTAGCACCAGATTCATGTTTTCTTTTAGGAGGCATGGTACTAACAATCTGTCAAACAATTATGCAAATTAGATATTTTTAACAATCAATCCAAATAACCAATTTTTCTACTGTTCTACAATATAAAATTATCTATTTTCTTTTCTAAAAACTTAACAATGTTCTAAAATTAAATTGATACAGCTAACAAAATGTATGATACTATGATTAACAGTAAACATAAAATCAAAAAAACAAATAAAAATTAAAACTTAAAGTCTAAAACTAATTGTAAATAATTTTTAAATTTAAAAGTATACCTGAACTCCTGAAGTATGCTGGATTCAAAGCTTTGTTGTAATCTTTTTAATTAGTGGTAGAGTAGAGCAGCAGAGAGAAGTATTTTCGATTAAAATTTAGAAAACAAGGTTTTCTTTCTTTTGTTTCTGAGCGTGGAATAGAAGAAGAAGAAAAAGAAGAAGAAGAAGAAGAGTCAGGGGCCACGTTTAGTAATCAGAAAGTGAGCCTGGGAGTTGGGCTTTGATTAAAAAAAAAAGAAATAAACTACCTGGGCTGAATAGAGAAGAGGCCCTCAAGGCTGCTAGGTGGCCCTAGACGTCCGCCTAGCTCGCCTAGGCCCAAATACGGGCCTGGGTGACTACTTGATTATTATAGGTATTAATGATTAGTTGGAATAACCGAGAGGTGACTAATTAATTATTATAGATTGAACATGAAGGAACAACATGTTATGTTTGCATGATTTAGTTTGTGGATACCAATTCTCCCCCTTTGTCATCATATATCTTCTTTACATCTCTACCATCTTCTTAAGTTAGGGTTTATTTATTATCATTGCATGTAGGAAGTTAGAATCAATCTCAATTCTTATTATTGATTCCCTTGGTGTTTCTTAACAATGGTTTCTATTGTGTTTGAGCTAAGATCTCCCCCTCTGAGGTGGGTACGACCCTTGCTCCTTGCTTGTTACTTGTCTACTTTGATAACCAATTTATACAGGCACAAGAAGGAACTTCAAGTTAAAAATACAATCTTTTGTTTAGTGTAGCCAAAAACTAGACTATCAAAATGGCGTCGTTGCCGCTCTAACGAACGGAGTTCATTCAAACACAAGCGAGAATAGTAGTTTCGGGACATGTAAAGATCAAATTTTTACGAAAGATGCGCGTTCAGGAAATTTTCCTGAAAGTCACTGGCTGAAACTGGGCCCGATCTCGAGTCGAGTTCCAGGCAGGGAATTTGCCTCGTTTTGCGTGATTGTTTCAGAGCATTCCAGAACTCCTTTTCAGCTAATTATTTTTTCCTGTTGAGAGATTGTGAGGTGAACTAAGTAGTCTATATTTTTTCAGCATTTTTAAAGACTTGTAAGATATTTAATTATTCGATCCACGAAAGGGTCGCGGTTGTAATATTTTTAAAGTAGGTGTTGTTAGGATTTATTTTATTGTGTGTTCGCGGCGGATAGTAGAGCAAGGTTGTGGAGCTAGCCTTGAGTCTACTAATGAACGACTCCTAAGGACGATTGAAGCCCAAGGAGCGGTTTCCCCTTAGTCGACTTCAACTCGTCTTCTCCTCACTTTTGTGCGCTTGTTTAGCACTTTTATTTTTTAGCACATAGTGGGAGGTAAGCATTCTCCTAACCCTCCTCGAATCCCCTGCAAGAGGAGTTTCTGTAATGATTAGCATGACCTTGATTGTTGTTTGATTTTAAATTATGTTTTTACTTGTTAAACCGGGACTGCAAGGCGGACCTGACCTATAAGTGAAACCTAATATCAATTGATTGCAATATCCTAAGCTTTAAAATTGAACCAACTAAAGTCATGCTATCACGATGTTTATTTGAGACCTTGAGCAGATATTTCAACTAATACTGCGTGAACCATCCTTTGATTGGAGCACAAGTTAGGAATTGGGTTTGGAACCCCTACAGATTACGTCTGTAGAATCACTGTCGTTTCTTAATTAAGGACCGTTGCTTAGACACGGAAAACCTCCCACACTGGTTATTCGCTGCTTGACTCATGAAATATAGGGAGAATTCACAAGGGAAGCTTGGAAAGAACTCATTGCCTTGGGTGAACACAAATTGAGTCATTTTTTGGGCCCCTTGTTAGATGCTTTTGAATGGTTAGGATTTTTGTGGCATATGTAGTGCGCATGTTGCATGCATCTTAGATCAGGTAAAATCTTGTCCAAACCAACTCCAATCTACACAAAGAGCACAATCACGGACCTCACTCCTTCTCTTGAGGAAGAGTTTAACGACTCAACCTCCATACCTTCTGAAGAAGAGTTCAACAACTCAACTTCACTTTCTGAAGTAACACGTGCCCCTATGGCTCAAGAAGCTACCCTTCGGGATTACTTTTCACGTTTGGCCACTGGGCCACCTACCTGCATAGTCTTGCCCGAGACGACTGCAGATACCTATGGCATCCACCCTCAGATTATGGGCATGTTGCCTAAGTTCCATGGACTTCCACGGGAAGATCCATATCAACACCTCCATAAGTTTTTGACTGTGCTTAATACTTTCAAGGAGAAACATTTGTCTGAAGAGGAAGTTAGCTTGAGATTGTTGCCTTTTTCTCTTGAGGATCGTGCATATCACTGGTTACATAGCCTTCCTTCCAATTCTATTGACACCTGGGCTCAACTAAGCAAAACGTTATTGACCAAATTCTTTCCTATTAGCAGAACTAATGATATTGTTGATGCCATTAGAAATTTTCGGCAAAAAGAGGGTGAAGTTTTATTTGCAACTAAGCAAAACGTTCTTGACCAAATTCTTTCCTATTAGCAGAACTAATGATATTGTTGATGCCATTAGAAATTTTCGGCAGAGAGAGGGTGAAGTTTTATTTGATGCATGGGAGAGGTATCAAGACCAATTTCTTCAGTGTCCACACCACAGAGTTGATGACACAGAAAAAGTTAGGGTCATATATAGAGACCTTAATTATACAACTAGAAACTTGGTTGAAAGCATGAGCGGTGGAGAATTTCTTGATTATTCCACCGCCAAGGCCCTAACATTCCTTTAAAAAATTGCTAATAATAGCCAGCAATGGGACTTACCTGGACATACCCCGAGAAACACTATCCCAGACTCATTTGATAAACCTAGAGGTATATATGAACTAACACTTGACTCTGAGCTTAAAACTTTACTTCATGGTTTAGTAAAAAAGGTAGAAGCACTTGAGGTGTCCTTAAAGCCCACATCACCTGTTATGAGTACCTCCACTCTCCAATGTACTGCTTGTCTTGACCAGACCCATACTGCCGAGTTTTGCCCTCTCCTTAATAATTCACCAGAAACTGAGGAAGCCCGTGCGTTCACTTACTCCGGGCAAACCAACTTTACTAAGGGCAATGCCACGTACCCATACATGGACCACTCCAATCTTTCTTATTCAAAAAATCATTATGCGGCTCTACCTGGTTTTAATAACTCTTATGGGCAGTGTAGCAATGCCACGTATGTTGGTAGAAATGAAAGTCAGAATAGGGTAACAGTCCCCCTTTATTCGAATAACGCTCATCACATGAGTAGTTCCAGGGACCAAGTACTGACCAATCAATCTGCTCCTCCTAAGACCTCCCTTGAGGATGTGCTTCCCCGTTTCATTCAACAGACGCAAACGTCCATTCAATCAAATGCCCAAGCCATCCAAAGGATTGAACAAAAACTTGATGAAAACGGCAAATTTCCGGGACAAGCTATTCCGAATCCCAAGGGCAAAGAAGTTGCCTTGGTGACGAAAACTCCATCTCCGTCTGCACCGCTTGCTGAAGTTAACTCGGTCTCCACACTGAGGTCAGGTAAACAGGTTGATAATCAAATTAATTATAAACCAAGTCGTAGCATTGTGACCCCGATTACCACTACACCTGTTGCACCACCTAAAGGTCCGGCTAATGAGGCAACCACCTCTAAGCCAAAGATACATACCCGTAAGATTGTGGACTCTCCACTACCTTATGACCCACCCGTGCCTTACCCCCAGAGACTCACAAGGTCTCTGCAGGAAGTCCAAGTAGAAGAGGTAATTCATGTGTTTAAATATATAAATATTAATATACCTTTCCTCACGGCTATTAAAAAGATACCTTCCTATGCTAAGATTTTGAAGGACTTGTGCACCACTAAGAGGAAAACAAATGTGCCCAAAAGCGCGTTTGTGGGGGAAGAATTCTCTGCACTTGTCCAACATAACGGTGTGGTAAAATATAAAGACCCTGGTAAACCGACCATACCCTGCAAGCTTGGTGATAAGTTCATGGGTAGAGCTTTGTTAGACCTGGGAGCGAGTGTTAATCTCTTGCCTTACTCCTTATACCTCAGCCTGGGTCTAACATACATGAAACCCACGAACATGTCTTTACAACTGGCCGACAAATCACTGAAAGTACCTAGAGGAATAGTTGAGGACCTATTAGTTAAAGTGTCTGGCTTTTACTATCCTGTTGACTTTGTGGTGTTCGACACTGAGCCTACTGCGGATAACTTGGTTCCCATCATCCTTGGTCGACCATTTTTTGCCACCTCTAATGCCCTCATAAACTGCCAGAATGGTTCTATGGTTCTCACTTTTGGATCTATGACCGTTGAAGTTAATATCTTTAATCTTGGCCAACAACCCCCTGATCTTTCTTTATCGAAAGATGTGTGCCTTCTTAACTCTCTACCCTATGAGATGGTACGTAGTTGTTACCCTAAAGATCCGGTTGTTCATTGCCCTACCATGCATAATGATAACTTCGACATCAATCAATCTATTGTTCAAACCAAAGCTCATCTTGATTTTGTGACTATCTTTGACCCCAAAGACCCTGAGGCCCTTGATTCGGTTTGTTGCATTAATTCTGAGTTCCAAGTCGAGACCATCCCTCCATCTCCTGATCATCTTCCTCCCGAGCTGAAATGTGCTCAATTAGACTCAGACGATAGTGATCCTGTAACATCTCTGCATCTCTTACTACCAAACAGAAAAATCAGCTTTATTTTAAAATTAGTGACAAAGTTTTGCTTTATAATCCTCGTTTGCATTTATTTTCTGGCAAACTTATGTCTCGTTGGTTAGGCCCCTTTGTTGTGTCTGCAGTAACTCCTTATGATGTTATTATATGTGTTAATCCTGCAGACGGTTCTGAATTTAAAGTCAATGGTCATTGTCTTAAGCATTTTCATGAGTTACGGCCTCCTGAAACTTTCTTAGAGGACCCTACCTATTTAGACTGACCCCTGACCTGTTGGTATCCGGACTCTCTCTGTGTTCCTTTCTTTTTGTCTCTTTTGAGAGGTGTGGTTGAAAGTGCCGGGACCATTAGTCCACAAACTCTTATTGGCTGAGTATAATTGATCCAGTGCATGCTAATCTCTTGAGCGTCACCACCAAACAGACCTGTTTCCCGCTCTGTTTGGGGGTGGGGAAGACATTTCCCATCTTCCTTTAAGTCTCGAGTATCTGACTTTAAAAGACTCTTTGTTGTATCTTAGAAATCAGGATCTCGCGCATTCCACTCTAGCGTTTTATCTCTCCTGTATCTTTGTTTGGAGTAGCGTTTATCTAGGGAGTGAGTTTGTCTGACTGAAGACTTTAAACTTAACGCTCCTGGGAGGCAGCCCTGTGTATCTTCTAAGCCCGATCGTGCTTTATTGCTTCTCTTTTTATTGTCGGGTTTAGTTGCATTTTGTTTTTTAGACCGCTCATTTTACCATCTGTGCTCAGTTCTGTTTGGGGGTGGGCGTGGCCGGCCCACCCACTCTCTATTTGCCATTTGGCTAGTTGATAATTGCGGTTACAAAATGCATTGTTTTAAGATAGGATTTCCCTTTCTGTTGAGTCAGTCCTTTATTTCAGCATATTTTATTTCAGTTGTGTCTTAGTATGGAATTCCTTGTAATCTCTATATATGTGGAGATAATTTTGTTTGGCAGGAATTTATGAAAGCGGTTTGAATTTTTAGTATATTCATGGTAATATCTTTCTATCTCTCTTTCCTATGGTTAGTATGAGCCTTGAGGACAAGGCAATCTTTTTGTTTGGGGGTGGGGAAGTATTACAATCCTTTTTGCAAAAGATTTTCAAACTTCTTTTTCCATACTTCTGTAAAAATTCAAAAATTTTGAAAAACCAAAAAAATCTTTGTTACAAGGACTTTTCCAAAAGTTAGGATAAGTACACCATCAATGATGAATATAATGGTTGAATTCTATCTGTTTCAAGTTTAAGGACATTTATTGCTTCACCAAGTAGTTGAGTCTTATACTACATTTGTATGAGCATAAACATGACATTCACTTGCATTTATTACAGATTACATGTGCAAATACAACTACACCTTGAAAAACTTGAGGAATAAGTGTGGAGACTTAACCTAGTGAGCTTTTAAGACCCGTCATTTTCTTAGAGAGACAATCTGGAGTCAAAAGACTCAACCTCTCAATTTTGTCTGTTTTTAGTCTCATATTCATTTTTATAGTTAGCCTTGAGATGACATCAAGTGGGTGTAATATAAACTTGGGACTTGTAGCTTATTCAAGATGTGATCACCATATCAGTACTTAGAGATAATACGAAGATATTTAGAACCCTGTTTACCTTAGCCTACCCTGATGATATTTATCCCTTAGGTTGACCATTCTGAGCCTTTCTTGTTACTTAGCATTTTTCTTGAGCCCATTATCATTACCCAACTCCATTGTAGGAGTAAATACCCTTAGAATGTTTAGGTCCTTTTACCCATTGTTTTTGGAACATGAGGATGATTGTTTATGTGGTTACAAGAAGAAAGGAGAAATACAAAAAAAATCTCCAAACTAGTGAGATGAACCAAATATTGAAAATCAAAAAGTTTGAAGAATCCCAGAAAAGCCAGAATCTTCCAAAACCATTTCAAATCCAAAAAGAAAGGAAGAGTCCAAAATATTGGCTAGAGCTTCATAGAAATTTTCCCAAAGAATATGAGAAACACTTCTCCCCAAAAGAAAAATTTCAAAAATTTCTCCATGTGTTGTTATTACAAATCACAAGTGTTGAAGGCCCAAATGTTCCAAAAATATTTCACAAAAGCCTTTTCCATTTCTAGCCCTGTCCTAAGCCAAGTTACAACCTATTATTGTCTTTTGTAGATCTAAGCTGATATGGTAGGATGTGGCATGTAAGTGAGAAGGTGCTAAGGTGAAAAACCCGACATCTCCAACAAGGCTAATTTTTCCATTTTTTGAGACTAAGTTCATTCCATTACACTAGTTCGTTCTTATTGATATATGTGAGATGATTGTCCATCTTCTTTCCTCACATAGAGGTAAAATGATAAACACCATCTCTGAGTGACTTTATTTCTGAGTGTATGACTGTGAGGCAGAAGTCAAAGCGACCTTTCCAATGGTAACTTAAGACTCGTGGTAGCATGCGTACATGCCTGTCTTCAATGCATTTGAGACCGTTATGCTTGGTTTATATTTCATATCTTATTCATTCATTTGTAATATGTTATCTCATATGAACGGTTTTGCAATACTTATCCTTATCCTTGATATAACCATTTCTGAGGTAAATGGTGGAAATTTTGATTCTTTGATTAGTCATTGTAGTAAGTTTGTGGGTGTCTTCTCTGGAAAACCCTCAGGAGTTTATAACTCCTCCACCTGGGAAATCCTTGTGGTTAAAAGCCTTGATACATATGGTTAATGCAATCACCTTAGTTTTACTTCTCTTTTGATTCCATAATTCTTTCTTCTCGTCTTTTCTTGAGGACAAGCAAAGTGTTGTTTGGGGGTATTTGATCAGTCCTCAAAAGTGTATATTTATCCCCCGCATAACACCTTGTTTCTATAAAACTTAACTTATATTATTGTATTATATATATTGATTAGTGCTTTCTTGTCTTTTGTGTAGGTTTCATGAGCCAAAATGTGAATATTATGTAAAAGCCCGCGAAAAGTCAAGAAAAACAAGCAAAAATGTGTTATTTGCACATGGGAAGGAGAATTGATATTTGCACCCACAGATCTGCTGAGGGCACCCCACGGTCGGACCAGTTGATTTGACTCTATGTCAAAGTGGGGCAGTCCAATTCTCAGCCCAAACCGGGTTCTATTGGGGCCCACAAGTCAGAATTTATATTTAGGGCTTTATTTAAAGTCCAAACTTTAAAAGGCTCTACAAGGAGATCCAGAAGTCTGATTTTGGCCCATGAGCTATCAAACTGAAGGTCTTGGTCCAAGATACAACTTAAGCACAAATGAATTAGGTTTTGCTAAAAACCTAATGCTTCTAGAAGACCAACAGCAGCAGCCACGAATTTGACCTAGTTTGGGAAGTCTTTGCATGCAGGTTTAGGTATCTTTTAGACTCCCATCTTTTAGATGTAGAGTTTTTCATAAAGAGAGAAAAGAGAAAAATTTTGTGAGAGAAAGTTCATCTTCTTCTTCTTTGTATCAAACTCTATTCATATCAATCAAATCAAATCACTTTACTTTATGATGTTTTGTTATTTATTTATTTATTCCATGGTGTCATCATCAAGGATGAGTAGCTAAATCTCCTTAGGGGGATAGTTGAAGCACTCTAGATGATGCAAAAGCACCATGTTTGTTCTTATTGTTCATTGTGATTCAAAGTTCTTAATGTTTATTTACTTTTAATTCGCGATATGAGGTAAGTATGATTATTTGTATGCTATTGTTATCTATGTTATTAAAATACTATTGTTAGGGTTTAGGGAGACCTAACTTTAATGGTTTTATTTATATTGATTAAGGGTGTGTAGTGAAATAGCTGAGAGGTGATTATTACATATCCAAAGTTGATACTCCCTCCGTCCCAAATTAAGAGTCCCACTTTGGGAACTAAAAAAAATAAGGGGACATCATTTATTATGGTTAAACTAACTTAATTTTTCATATTTACCCTTATTCAAAGAAGTTTACAATTTTCAATATTTTTTGGTTTTTGTTCCCACTATTTATGATTTTTCAAAACTTAGGAAGAATAATTTTGAGCATTTGAGAAACAACAAGTTTTTTTTTCTTGATATTCCGTTGTAAATCCTTCATCCTTTGGTGGAACGTTTACATCGAGTGCTATCACCTTTTTTTTCAAAACTTGTTTTTTCGACCATTTTGTTAAATCTTCTTCAAGTTTTTTACTTTCATCCATGGTGAAGAGTTGTTGAGAAGGTTTTTTTAATGTGTAGGGGTGGGCACGGTTCGGTTCGGTTCGGTTTTGGACAAAACTGTCAACCGAACACCTAGCAGGTGTTTTGCAAAAGTCTAAACCGAAACCGAACTTTTTTATTTTTAAAACCGAACCGAACCGAACCGAATACTTTTAACTAAAACCGAAACCGAACCGAACATATAATTAAGTTCGGTTAACCGAATAAAACCGAACCGAACCGAACCAAAAAACTGATATATTTGAAAAATCTGAAAATCTGAAATTGCCCATTCAGTCATATTACATTTACATCTATCAGAAATTCAGAATAACACAATTCAGTTTCTACAAAATACAAATGACAGCATCACATTAAGTTTACAAAATCACAAGAGAAGTAGAGACTAGAGATCAAAGCCATTAGGCCACTGGCCACCAAACAGATTCTGTAACAGATCTGCAGCAGTAACACAGGTCTTAGAACCTCACAAGTCACAAGCAGTGATGATCAACTGTAAATCTCGACAAAAAGGCCAAAAAGAGAACACCAAGTCACCAACAACAGATTTTGCAGCAGATCACCAGCAGCAGATTTTGAGTTCTGCACAACAACAACATGATTACTGGCTTACTGCGACTACCTATCACAAACCTTAAAGACAATTCTGCAAAATAACTACAATGAAACTACTATTGCATCAACAAATATTATAACTGCGGTAGCTGCATAATTGCATATATGCGAAACTCTGCGACTCTCCGTTGCAAATGGCAAACCAATTATAGTTGTTCTATCATGTAAGCTTCTGACAGGAAATCGTATTTATTTCACTGATGATTACTATGAGGGTCAATCAAGTTACAAGACAACAGGTTCAGATATTGGTGCCTACAATGTAGGGGACGGCAGCTTCCTGCCATCAGCATTACCATTCCCAGGGAGTGGAGGACGCAGGAGAAGGATTTGGCCCCCACCTATTTGGGTTATGCCTAAAGCTTTGTGATGTTAATCAATGTTAGGAACTGTAATTTTAATTAAACATTTTAAAGCTCTACACAGCTAATGAAGACAACAAAACAAATAAGAAGAGATTTCAGTATTCCAAACAAAAAAAAAAAAGACTCATTATGTTGTGTAGATTTTACCTATTATGGTTTCTTTTTCAAGCTTCTAAAGAAACCACATTGATGTTATATGCATCTTTGCTACTACAAGTACGTAAACTTCATCAATGGAATGAAATCATATAAAATTTTGGATTTTTATGGAGAATTGTTTACACATACAAAAACATCCAATTTTTCCCCAATACAAAATCTAGGGTTTCTAATATGCAGAAATGTGTCGAATGTTTTAAGAGAAATTAAACTCATTCATCTAGCTAACAATCAAGTAATCAACATATACTATTGAAAAGATAAGATAATACTGTAAATGAAGAGAAGAAGAAGAAGAAGAAGATCGTACCTCAATACTTTGGTAGTTTGGTTGGTTGATTTACAACAGAGAATTACAATTGGGTATTTTGGTTGAACAATTATTTTTAGTTTGACTCAAACATCAGAATGTATTGATATGAAGAAGAAGAGAAGAATAATGGAGGCTGATTAGGGATCGAAGAAGAAGAGGAGATTTTGCATAGCATACTAGCATAGTGTTGGTCTGTTGGATACTTGGATATTGGGCTGGACTCCTGGACAGATGGGATGGGTTGGACTATGGAGAGATGGGCTGTAGTGGGTTGGTATACAACTATACAAAATACATGTTCGGTTCGGTTTTGGGTGTTCGGAAATTTTCGAAACTGCAACCGAACACCCAAAGCAGGTGTTTTGCCAAATTAGAAACTGCAACCGAACATGGAAACATGTAAACACCCTATTTTCGGTTCGGACCGGTTCGGTTCGGTTCGGTTTACATGTTTCGGATCGGTTTTGCCCACCCCTATAATGTGTATGTTTTGGAGTGGTGGTAGACATGATTATAAAACAAAATAATTTAAGATTTTGAAAATAAAATTCCTAGAAAGTTGAGTAAGCATTTAATGAGTTAGATAAGCATACAAGAAAATTCAACAAATTTTAAATTTACTCAATTTTCAAGTAAAGGGTAATTTAGGAACTAATGATTTTAAGCTTAATTATTATTTGCCTAAAATAGAAAATGGGACACAATTTTGGGACATCCCAAAAAGGAATACCGGACTCTTAATTTGGGACGGAGGGAGTATCTTTTATTGGAACCCTTTTGTAATTAAGTCAAATAACTGAGAAATGATGATTTAGTTATGAATAATATGTTGAGTTAATTAAATTGAATAGCTGAGAGGTGACGGTTTGATTAATAAAACATATTCAATAACATGCATAAGAGAATCCCGTTTTAGTGGAGTGGAATAGCTGAGAGGTGACTACTTGATTATTATAGATATTAATGATTAGTTGGAATAACCGAGAGGTGACTAATTAATTATTATAGATTGAACATGAAGGAACAACATATTATGTTTGCATGATTTAGTTTGTGGATACCAATTCTCTCCCTTTGTCATCATATATCTTCTTTACATCTCTTCCATATTCTTAAGTTAGGGTTTACTTATTATTATTGGTTGTAGGAAGTTAGAATCAATCTCAACTCTTGTTTATTGATTCCTTGGTGTTACTTAATTATTGTTTTCAATTGTGTTTGAGCTAAGATCTCCCCCTCTGAGGTGGGTACGACCCTTGCTTGTTACTTGTCTACTTTGATATCCAATTTATACAGGCACAAAAAGGAAAATTCAATATAAATCTATCTTTTGATTGTTAGGTACACAAATATCTTACATCAGTTTGTAGCATAGATTCTGAGACCCAAGTAGAGACCATTACTCCACCTCCTGTTACTCTGAGTCCTCTTCCTCCTGAGCTGAAATACGTTCATCTTGATTCAAACGGTAGTCATCCTGTTATTATTTCTTCATCTCTTACTACCGAACAGGAGAGTCAGCTTTTAGAAGTTATCTTAGAGCATCGTTCTGCTATTGTCTGGTATATCCATGACATTAAAGGCATTAGCCCTTCTGTTTGTTCTCATCGTATTCATCTTGAGGACGATACTAAAACTTCTCGTGAAACTCAGAGACATCTTAACCCTGCTATGAAAGAAGTTGTCCGAGCAGAGATTCTGAAACTTCTGGATGTAGGTGTGATTTATCCAATTTCGGATAGTCCCTGGGTTAGTCCTATTCATGTGGTTCCTAAGAAGGTCGGCATGACTGTAGTTACCAATGATAAGAACGAACAAGTCGCCACTAGAGTTCCAACCAAGTGGCGTGTTTGTATCGACTATCAAAAGGACCACTTTCCTCTTCCATTCATAGACCAGATGTTGGAACGCCTAGCTGGTCATTACTTCTATTGTTTCTCAGATGGTTACTCTGGTTATAACCAATTTCCTATCGCCCCTGAAGATCAAGAGAAGACAACATTTACTTGTCCTTTCGGCACTTTCGCTTATACCCGTATGCCCTTCGGTCTGTCTAATGCACCTGCTACTTTCCAGAGGTGTATGTTACACATCTTTAGTGATATGGTAGAACGATTTATGGAGGTGTTTATGGATGACTTCTCCATATATGGTTCATCTTTTGAAGAGTGTCTTAGTCATCTTTTCTTGGTTTTTAAGCGTTGCATTGAGAAGAATTTGGTACTTAACTGGGAGAGGTGCCATTTCATGGTTAGGAAGGGGATAGTTCTTGGTCATGTAGTCTCTCCTGAGGGTATCCAGATTGATAAAGCTAAAGTAGATCTTGTTTCATCATTGCCTATTCCTAAGTCTATTAGGGATATTCGAGCCTTTTTGGGCCACACAGGATTCTATCGACGCTTTATCCAAGATTTTTCAAAGATAGCTCGTCCCTTAACCAATTTATTGCTTAAGGATGCATCTTTTGATTTCACAAAAGAATGCAAGAGCGCCTTTAAAAAACTTAAGACCGCCCTCACGACTGCACGCATCATTAGGCCACCTGATTGGAGTAAACCCTTTGAGCTGATGTGCGATGCATCAGACTTTGCTGTTGGGGCTATTTTAGGTCAACGTCTAGATGGTAAGCCCCATGTCATATATTATGCTAGCAAGACTCTCAATGATGCTCAACGTAATTATACCACGACGAAGAAAGAATTGTTAGCTATAGTATATGCTCCTGATAAGTTTCGTTCCTACCTTTTAGGTACCCGTACCGTCATTTTCACGGATCATGCTGTTATTAGATTCCTTCTCTCCAAGAAGGAGACTAAACAGCGCCTTATTCCTTGGGATTAGAGATAAAAAAGGGACAAAAAATGTAGTAGCCAACCACTTGTCTAGAATCGACCGTCCTGAGGATTCTAGTGTCATTTCTGAGAACTTTCCTAATGAGCTTATTTTCTCAATATCGAATGCTCCATGGTTCGCAGATATAGTTAATTACTTGGCTAGCAACACGTTTCCAAGTGATTGGAACAAGCAAGATAGATCCAAATTTCTTGCTAATGCCAAGGATTATTTCTGGGATGACCCTTACATTTTTAAGTATTGTCCTGACAGCCAATTCTTCCTGTGGAAGTGTTTGATGTATGGGGCATAGATTTCATGGGTCATTTTCCTGGTTGTCATGGTTTTTTGTACATTCTGGTCGCAGTAGACTATGTTTCTAAATGGATCGAGGTCATTCCCACAAGGCACAACGACCAAGAAACTGTAGTAGATTTTCTAAAAGAGTATATATTTGCCCGATTTGGCGCTCCCCGTGCGATCATTAGTGATGAGGGGGGGGGGGGGGCATTTCTCCAATAAAGCTTTTCAAAAACTTGTCCAAAAGTATGGAGTTACTCACAAAGTGTCCCTTACGTACCATCCGCAAACTAATGGCCAAGCTGAGGTGTCGAATAGAGAGATTAAAAACATTTTGCAAAAAACAATTGACCCTGAAAAGGTTGATTGGTCTCGTAGAGTCAGTGATGCATTATGGGCCTATCGTACTGCTTTCAAAACTCCCATAGGCATGTCTCCCTTTCGTCTTGTTTTTGGAAAACCCTGTCACCTACCTATAGACCTTGAGCACCGAGCTTTCTGGGCAATGACAAAGCTCAACTTTAATCTCGACCAGGCAGGTAAGAGGAGAAAACTCCAGCTTTCTGAGCTTGAGGAACTTCAGAATGAAGCTTATGATCTTTCCAAGTCCTATAAAGCTAATATGAAAAGACTACATGATCGTCAGATCTTACGTAGAGATTTTCAAATTGGGGACAAAGTTTTACTGTATAACTCTATGTTGCATTTATTTTGTGGTAAACTACAGTCTCGTTGGTCGGGTCCCTTTGTTGTGTCTGCAGTGACGCCTTTTGGTGTTATCACTTGTTTAAACCCTGCAGACAATTCTGGATTTCAAGTCAACGGTCAACGACTTAAACATTTTCTTGAATTAAGGTCCCCTGAAGTTGAGGAAACCGTGTTAGAGGACCCTACCTATTTAGACTGACCTTTGACCTGCTAGTATCCGGACCCTCTCTTACTCTATTCTATTGTCTCTTTTTTAGAGGTGTGGTTGAAAGTGTCGGGACCATAGTCCACAAACTCTTACTAGCTGAGTATAATTGATCCAGTGCACGCTTTTCTCTTGAGCGTCATCACCAAACAGACTTGTTTCCCACTCTGTTTGGGGGTGGGAAAGTCATTTCCCATCTTCTTTTAAGTCTCGAGTATCTGACTTTAAAAGACTCTTTATTGTATATTAGACATCAGGATTTTGCGCATTCCATTCTAGCGTTTTGTCTCTCCTGTATCTTTGTTTAGAGTAGCGTTTATCTAGGGAGTGAATCCTGGTTGTCCGCCTGTCTGGCTGAAGACATTAAACTTAGCGCTCCTGGGAGGCAGCCCTGTGTCTCTTCTAAACCCGATCGTGCTTTAGTGCTTCTTATTAGTTGTCGGGTTAGTGGTTTTTAGGCTAATAAACTATCTCTTGGATCCGTGTGTTAGTTCTGTTTGGGGGTGGGCACGGCCCACCACTCTCTGTTGCGTTTGCATGGTTAAATAATTATTACAGTAACAAATTTGAATTTATTTCAATTTTTGTGATTTAATAATTATTGCTTGATTTTAGAATTTTATTTTGACACCTTAATGGTACTTATATTCGCAAGAATATATTTATACATTATCACAGAATTTTCAAAATTAAATTTGAATTATTTCGTGCCCTACACACTTCCGGGGGTAAAACCGTCATTTCCACCTATTCCGATAGTGGAGGAAGCGTCTAGGGGAATTTACTTCTCTATATATACGCCGGGTATCTTTAGAAAAGTCACAAGTCACTTTCAAATTCATAGTCAAACCAAGTCAACGCGGGTCAACAGAAGTCTTCATCCCTTCCAGAACTCGAGTCGAGTTCCTTACAGTTCATTTCAAACTCGACTCGAGATTCGAGACAGATCTCGTTTCTCTCTCCTCCTATCTCCTTCGATTCTTATCCAAATTCAATAATTCTTGCAGGGTTTTGTTCCCCTCACTGTCCTCTTCATTTCAAATACCAATTTCTTCGAGAATCATGCCTCCAAGACGAAGAGAATGAGTGATTATCCGTGAGCGCGATTATTCTCGTCTTTTCAACGATAATCGCTTAGGGAGCACTTTCGTAGAGAGAATTCATGCCCGAGGCTGGGATGTACTCCTTGGCTCTGATTATGAGCCATTTGATCCTCAAATGGTTCGTCGATTTTACGAGTCGATGGAGTTGGCCGATGACGGCGTGTACATCAACTGGGATCCGGCCCATCGCTTCCTGCTCACGCCTGAGACTGTCTCCGTAGTCATGGCACTAGAGCTTGACGAACCCCCCTGCAGCAGGAGGCTGCACTGGTGACACCGGATGTAACACCTATGAGTTGGTGTTAGTCCCACATTGCCAAGGAAGTGGTTGTATTGGTAGTATATAGAGCTGTACCACTCTAACTAATGTCAAGGCCTTTTGGGGTAAACCACATGGGTGGGCCCTGATCCAAAACCCTCTACTGCTGGATATCCGCAGTGACTAAAGGGGGACAATATTGACATTAGCGAGCGGTATGGTGCTCGACGCACCGGGATGAGCGAGGACGAAATCTCGGGGCATTACACCGGACATCATCGAGGCCATCCTCGTTGATGACCGAGTACTTCACCGGTATAGCAGTCACCTTTCTATCGGTTGGCTTCGAGTCAACCAGGGCTTGGTGGCACACTGGCTGACCACTAATGTCCTTGGGACGACGAGGACGAGCGAATTGTTCTCGGAGGGGATTCATATCCTCCGACTGCTTCAGGAGGACCTCCACGGCTACTGCATGGTCCATTGTCTTTTCCCCACCATCACCGGGGCTCGAGCCACTTCTGCTCCTCTTCCTAGCCTGGTGATGGGTATTCTGTGCTACTGGGATGCACCTCTTCTTCCTGGCTTTTCTCTGGAGTCGGTCGTCCGGCTCGAGGTCTCCAACCCGGGACTGTCTGCCTACAGACAGTTGTTGTGGGATCCTCAGGAGGAGGTGCCCATCCAGTACAGGCCCGACGACCAGCGGACGTTCTTTCAGCTCCATACCAATGAGGAGAGGTTCCAGCTTCTCTGGAGGGGTATGGGCGAGATTTTGACTGTCGTCGAGGACTTGCAGCGTCGCTTCGACGAAGGCCAGGGGCAACCTCGTCGACGACGGGGTTGATGTTTTCTGTTTATTAGTCATTGTAATTTCTTATTATGTATTTTGTTTTTGTTTTGTTTATTACCCTCTTCTATTAAATTTTCAATCATTGTACTTATTTTCAAATATTAATGAAAATAGTTGAATTTTTAATTTTTTTGCAAACTTTGTCCTTTTCTGAAAATTCTTAGCCATTCTTGGGCTTCATTGCAAAAATCTGGACTTATGGAGTAGTTTTGAAAATTTTCTGGTCCTAGGGACCTAAATCCAAATATTTTAATAGAAAGGAGGTTAAGGTTTGATTTTTGGAAACCCTAAAGTTTTTAGGCAATTTTTGGAGTCCTACTAGGGCTCAAACTCTTTATTTTTTTGCCTATATATACCAAACCAAGGTCGAAGGACCGTCACTCAAAATCAGGAAAACTTTTCAAAATTTTTTATTTTCTGAGTTTGGCCCGAACTCGAGTCGAGTTCCTTATAGGCCATTTCAATCTCGAGTCGAGTTTGAACCTAGCAGCAATTTTTTGAGCTTGTTTTGTGTGATTTCTTTTGCAATGGCTATTGTTCAGAATAAGTTGTGGATGCCCGATGGCATGGATATCATCCCCGAGATGGATTTTTCGGGAATCATGAATAGTCCTTATGGAGCTTATTTTTGGGATGGGATTTTCGACAAAGGTTGGGAAGGTTTTCTTTATGATTCTACTGCTGTGTATTCCCCTTCTATGGTGAGAGATTTTTACCTTATGTTACGCTTTGCCGACCCTCTTCCCTTTGATGGTTTCCAAGTTCATATGCATGGTTCTCCGTGGTTTTTAATGCTATTGTCGTCTCTCTTGCCATGGGTAATCTTTTTGTCTTTCAACCGGTTATGCCATATGACAATTATGTTCGTGATAACCGTGTAGACATCATAGACACCTACCTTAATCACTTTGGCCCTTGTACCTTCTCCTTCCAACCCGAAGGATACCCTAGTATTCCACCTACCACTTGCCTTCCTGCTAATGTAGCTACTGCTGCTTTATGGGTTTTGCGTAATTTGTTGGGTGTTGAGAAGCTGGAGTACGTCAATGATAGTACTATGCATGCCGTAGTTGGTATTGTTACAAATTTTTATGCTCATGACTTATCCACTTGGATTTTAGATGGTATTAAGAATGTATTCATCTTCGGTGAGGATAAGCTCGTTTTCCCTACTGCTATCTGTAAGATTGTTCTTGAGAGATATCCTGAGTGGAGGAACAGGTACAATGATTGGACTCACCTTATCCCTATGGATCCAACTCATCGTTTTATCAGGAGAAGTCGCCTATTCACTTGGGTGCCTAACACTGAGTATGTGGGGTTTCCTGCTTTGGATAGAAACGATGATTTTATGATTGAGGGTGAGGCTCCTTGGAATGAGATTAGGGAAGCATTAACTCATTGGCGTGATAGGTTGGATGGTCTTCCTATCGCACAAGTTTGAAACCAAGAGTGTAAAGTAGGATTAACTTTTTTGTTGAGTCAGTCCTTTATTTCAGTACATTTTATTTCAGTTGTGTCTTAGTATGGAATTCCTTGTAATCTCTATGTATGTGGAGATAATTTTATTTGGCAGGAATTTATAAAGCTGGTTGAATTTTTAGTACATTCATGGTAATATCTTTCTTACTCTCTCTCCTATGCATAGTATGAGCCTTGAGGACAAGGCAATCTTTTTGTTTGGGGGTGGCGAAGTATTACAATCCTTTTTGCAAATGATTTTCAAAATTCTTTATCCATACTTGTGTAAAAATTCAAAATTTTTTAAAAAAACCAAAAAAATCTTTGTTACAAAGACTTTTTCAAAAATAGGATAAGTACACAATCAATGATGAATATAATGGTTGAATTCTCTTCTTTTCAAGTTTAAGGACATTTATTGCTTCACCAAGTAGTTGAGTTTTATACTACATTTGTATGAGCATAAGCATGGCATTCATCTGCATTTATTGCAGATTACATGTGCAAATACAACTACACCTTGAGAAACTTGAGGAATAAGTGTGGAGACTTAACCTAGTGAGCTTTTAAGACCCGTCATTTTCTTGGAGAGTTATTACGTACATCTGGAGTCAAAAGACTCAACCTCTCAGTTTTGTCTGTTTTTAGGCTCATATTCATTTTTATAGTTAGCCTTGAGATGACATCAAGTGGGTGTAATATAAACTTGGGTCTTGTAGCTTATTCAAGATGTAATCACCATATAAGTACTTAGAAATGATACAAAGACATTTAGATAAACCATATTTACCTTAGCCTACCCTGATGATATTTATCCGTTAGGTTGACCATTTTGAGCCTTTCTTGTTACGTAGCCTTTTTCTTGAGCCTATTATCCTTACCAAACTCCATTGTAGGAGTAAATACCCTTAGAATGTTTAGGTCCTTTTACCCATTGTTTTTGGAACATGAGGATGATTGTTTATGTGGTTACAAGAAGAAAGGAGAAATACATAGAAATCTCCAAACTACTGAGATGAACCAAATATTAAAAACCAAAAAGTTTGAAGAAATTCCAGAAAAAGCCATAGTCTTCCAAACCATTTCAAATCCAAAAAGAAATGAAGATTCCAAAATATTGGCTAGAGCTTCATTGAAATTTTCCCAAAAGAAGATGAGAAACACTTCTTCCCAAATGAAAAATTCCAAAAATTTCTCCATGTGTTGTTATTACAAATCACAAGTATTGAAGGCCCGAATGTTACAAAAGCCTTTTCTATTTCTATCCCTGTCCTAAGCCAAGTTACAACCCATTACTGTCTTTTGTAGATCTAAGCTGATATGGTATGATGTGGCAAGTAAGTGAGAAGGTGTTGAGGTGAAAAACCCGACATCTCAAGCAAGGCTATTTTTTCCATTCTTTGAGACTAAGTTCATTCCATTACACTAGTTCGTTCTTATTGATATATGTGTGATGATTTTTCATCTTCCTTCTTCACATAGAGGTAAAATGATAAACACCATCTCTGAGTGTATGACTGTGAGACAGAAGTCAAGGCGACCTTTCTAATGGTAACTTAAGACCCGTGGTAGCATGGGTACATGTCTGTCTTGAATGCATCTGAAACCGTTATGCTTGGTTTATATTTCATATTTTATTCATGCATTTGTAGTATGTTATCTCATATGAACGGTTTTGCAATACTTATCCTTATCCTTGATATAACCATTTCTGAGGTAAATGGTAGAAATTCTGATTCTTTGGATTAGTCATTGTAGTAAGTTTGTGAGTATCTTCTCTGGAAAACCCTCAGAAGACTATAACTCCTCCACATGGGAAATCATTGTGGTTAAAAGCCTTGATGCATATGGTTAATGCAATCACCTTAATTTTACTTCCTTTTTGAGTCCTTAATTCTTAATTTCTTCTCATCTTTGCTTGAGGACAAGCAAAGTGTTGTTTGAGGGTATTTGATAAGTCCTCAAAATTGTATATTTATCCCCCGAACAACACCTTGTTTGTCTAGCACTTAGCTTATATTATTGTGTTATATCTATTGATTAGTGTTTTCTTGTCTATTGTGTAGGTTTTATGAGCCGGAATGCGAATATTGTGTTAAAGCCTGCGAAAAGTCAAGAAAAGCAAGCAAAACGGTGTTATTTGCACAAGGGCAGGAGAATTGATATTTGCACCCACATATCTGCTGAGGGCACCCCACGGTCATCTCTGTTGACTTGACTTTAGGTCAAAGTGGGGCGGTCCAATTCTCAGCCCAAACCGGGTCCTATTGGGGCCCACAAGTCAGAATTTCTATATAGGGCTTTATTTAAAATCCAAACATAAAAAGGCTCTACAAGGAGATCCAGAAGTCTGATTTGGGCCCATGAGCAATCAAACTGAAGGTCTTGGTCCAAGCTACAACTTAAGCCCAAGAGAATTAGGTTTTGCTAAAACCCTAATGCCTCTAGAAGACCAACAGCAGCAGCCACGAATTTGACCTAATTTGAAAGTCTTTGCATGCAAATATTCGACTTTGTATTTTTGATATAAGAGAAGTAGTAGCTAAGGTTTAGGTATCTTTTAGAATCTCTTCTTTTAGATGATGCAGCGGAAGCTAAAATAATTTTAATTTTAGAATTAAAATTGCAAGGTAATAATTGAAAAACTATATACCACTTGCTAAATATAAATATTCTAGAGGGACCAAATACAAAATAACCCAATAAAGAACTTGAAGTAAAAACTAAATTGAAAGACAATAAACTAAATAATAAACTCTTCAATCATCAATCTTGGCTAAGAAATTCGTTTTTGGAGCTTTTTATATAGATAACTCCCTTGACACAACTAGGAAACCTACTAGAACTTGAATTACTTGTTCCCTAAGGTATATATTACCTTTTGGCAACTTCCTAAATCTATTAAGACTCAAAATAAGTCTTCTAGACACTCTAAGTAATAAAAATGAAAATAACAACTTAGAAATCAAATTCTACTACTACTTGGACTTCTAAATAATACTTGTAATAAAAATAGAAACCTATACATGTTCTACATAAGGCTCCCCTTCTTTAAAATAACTCGTCATCGAGTTAATCATCGATAAATGGAGCGTCCACTTCGTATTGGATTTCACCAATAGAATCTTCAGGAGAATCTTCATCATATACATCATCCATAAAAGTGACATAATTATTTTGCACTCTGGACATTGATGCTGCTTGTGACCACTTTTGTTGCAATGGAAGTATATATCTAAAGAAGGATGAGCATATGGATTTGTTGAACGAGGGTATGAAGGTTTGGAATTATTGGTAGTAGATTTATTTTGAGAAATTGAAGTTGATGAATTGGTTTGAGAAAATGAATTGGTCGATGGAGGAGGTAAAAGGTCAATGGTGTTTTGTGCGGAAGCGATATTGGAAGAGTCACCTTGAGGAGTTGAAGAATTATATGACTTACCATTGGACCCATGCGAATATGATCTTTCATTGTTACCTTCAATTCTAAGTGCAACTTGAACCTCTTCTGTCAAACTGAAAATTGAATTAATAATCTTGTTATGAATGTTTCGATTCAACCCAGAGAGAAAACGAGCAACTTGATGTGCTTCGGACTCACAAAGATTATTGTGAGCAAGAAGACGGTAAAATTCAGATGCATACTCATGTACACTTCGAGTCCCTTGACGACAATTGTGAAGTTGTTGGAACAAAATCTGCTCATAATCTTGAGCTAAAAACCTTGCTTTAAGTAAAGACTTCATATGAGCCCATGTTGTGACTTGTGGCATGTTGTTGGTGGTGAGAGAATGTTGAAGTTGTTCCCACCAGGCATATGCCCCTTGACGAAGTTTAACTTGACTCTCCAGTGGAATATCCATAAAAGTAAAGAACCTTTCAACTTCATTAGTCCAATCGAGAAAATATTCAATATTTAATTGCCCATTGAAAGTTGGAAGATCGGCTTTTATCTTATACTGAGTTTGGTGATGAAAATCTCCTTTGTGTGGTGGAAACTTAGGTGAATCATTTTCAAAGGTTGGGTAATTAGGTGGTCTTGGTTGTGAAGAAAAAAATGGAGGTTGTTGATTGAGTTGGTTTGGAGTGGAATACGATGCATATGGAATTAATGGTTGAGAATTTTGAGGATAAAAAGTGGGTGCGGGTGAAAAACTAGAATTAATGTGGGAAGAATAATTAATTGATGGTGGTATAAAAGAAGGACCAGAAAAAGGTTTAGTTGTGGTGAACATGGTTGGAGTTTGTGGTGGAGGGGAAGAAAATTGAGTAACTGTTTTGGGGTGGATAGGTGTAGTAGTTGGAAAAGAAGGTGTAGGAGGGTTTGGATTATGGTGAAAATTTGGGTTTTCAAGAGAAAAAGCTTGAGAAGAAACCGATGGTAGAATAAAAGACGGTTGGGATGAAGGTGGTGGAAAACTCAAAGATGAAGAGGTGAAATTAGGAAAGATGAGGGGTGGTGGGTTGGTAGAAGATGTGGTGATTGGTTCTTCGATAGGACGCTTACGTTGGATTTTCACATAATCATTGAACTCCTTAGAAAGGGTTTCTACTTGTGTCTCAACTTGATTGATTTTGCTATCCATGCACGCCTCCATAGAAACTTTACGATCGTCAATTTTCTTGTTGGTTGATGCTTCATGAATACCAAGGGTTGTTTTGATATCTGCGAGTTGTTGAGCGAATTTGGCATTGAATTTGTCTTCGAATTTTGCATCTTGATCAGCAACTAACTTGTTTAACATGTCCTTGAAGAAAACTTTAGTCTCATCACTAATGGTCATGGTTGAAAACAAATTTGGAGGTGGTGGGACGGTGGTGGATCGATTTAAGAGAAAGATCTAAAAATAACTTGCTCTTGATACCAATTGATGCAGCGGAAGCTAAAATAAACTTAATCTAAGAATTAAAATTGCAAGGAATTGAAATAACGGAAAGGAATTGCAATAAGTAAAAGCTGAAATTTAAATTACTTGAAAGTTAATTGCAGAAAATAAAGAACTTGAAATAAAAACTAAATTGAAAGACAATAAACTAAATAATAAACTCTTCAATCATCAATCTTGGCTAAGAAATTCGTTTTTGGAGCTCTTTATATAGATAACTCCCTTGACACAACTAGGAAACCTACTAGAACTTGAATTACTTGTTCTCTAAGGTATATATTACCTTTTGGCAACTTCCTAAACCTATTAAGACTCAAAATAAGTCTTCTAGACACTCTAAGAATAAAAACAAAAATAACAACTTAGAAATCAAATTCTACTACTACTTGGACTTCTAAATAATACTTGTAATAAAAATAGAAACCTAGACATGTTCTACATCATTAGATCTAGAGTTTTTCATAGAGAGAGGAAAGAGAATATTTGTGAGAGAAAGTTCATCTTCTTCTTCTTTGTATCAAACTCAATTCATATCAATCAAATCAAATCACTTTGCTTTATGATGTTTTGTTATTTATTTATTTATTCCATGGTGTCATTATCAAGGATGAGTAGCTAAATCTCCTTAGGGGGATGGTTAAGTCAAATAACTGAGAGGTGATGATTTAGTTATGAATAATATGTTGAGTTAATTAAATTAAATTGCTGAGAGGTGACGGTTTGATTAATAAGACATATTCAATAGAATGCATAAGAGAATCCCGTTTTAGTTGAGTGGAATAGCTGAGAGGTGACTACTTGATTATTATAGGTATTAATGATTAGTTAGAATAACCGAGAGGTGGCTAATTAATTATTAGGGAAAATTGGCGATAACCCCCCACATTATGGTCACTCTTGGCAAGAACCCCCTCATTTGTCTATTTTTGGCGTTAACCCCCCAACCCCCCAAATTAGACCTTGTGTTGCCCAGGTTACCCGCGAGGCCCTGTTATGTGAGTAACGCCGCTAGTTTATC